>PVJA010032022.1:0-17500 GCA_004027025.1 Myocastor coypus
CCTCAATATTGAGGTGATCTCACCGCCTCAGCTTCCTAAGTGCTGGGATAACGGGTGCACATTGCCATGCCTGTCTTTGCTGCAGTCTAACTGCGTCAGAACGTATGCTCCAGTAGCTTCTGACTGAAAGTGTCTATTACCCTGCCCACTGAAAAGTGCCTTCCTCATAACCTGGACATCTGTAAAAATGACAAGAACATTCATGGAAAAGAAAGGATTGCACATAAACCATAGAATACATGTATTCATTAGGTATTAGTTAAACATACATATTCAGGAACTAATAATAATATAAGTTTAATGTTCGCCGTGAGGTTATTGTGACAATTTGAAGAAAACTAGCTATTTTGGGCCTCTAAAACTTAATGTTTTCAGGTTTGAATGATTCCTCGGTGTGCTTCCCTAACTCTAAGTGATCTACTCAAATTCCTACTGGGTTGGTATTTAATGTAATCATTTATCAGACAAGTACTTCATTTATATTCTTCATGGAGCTAAGCTGGTGTCACTCTCATTTGCATCAGAGATAATTACAATTTATAGAAATGGTCATTGTGTTTGCAATTGTCAAATATTTCTTTCCTGAAGCCTGAGGATTTTGATCTATTGTAAACCATTGCATTTCCCAGATGTGATTTTCTCTGGCCCTTTCTCTATCAATTTATTGTTGTATAAGCTATTCAAATTGTGGCTATTTTTAAAATGCAAAGAAGTTTTACGATATGTACTTTAGCAACGCTTGCCTTACCTTTGTGACAAAATGCCTCCTTACCAAGTCCCAGGTGTAACAGTTTTAAGGAATTTCATAGGAACATCTCACTTTCAGGTCCTCTGTATTTCAAGTCCTAGATTTTTTTTTTTTTTTTTTTTTTTTTTTTTTTTTTTTTTTTTTTTTTTTTTTTTTTTTTTTTTTTTTTTTTTTTTTTTTTTTTTTTTTTTTTTTTTTTTTTTTTTTTTTTTTTTTTTTTTTTTTTTTTTTTTTTTTTTTTTTTTTTTTTTTTTTTTTTTTTTTTTTTTTGTCTTTTTGAGACAGGGGCTCACTATGCAGTTCTGGCTGGCCTTGAGCTCACTTTTGTAGCCCAGGCTGTCCTCGAACTCGCACTGATCCTCCTGCCTCAGCCTCCCGAGTACTGGGATTACAGGTGTGCACCACCATGCCCGGCCCAGACAACTCCTAGATTTCCTTGAAGACAATCACTCACTTTATGCACTCTCTTCTGTGCATTTTTGTTTGTTTTTTCAAAATACTGGTGGACTGTTTTGAAATGCTTTTTGATGATTTAATCTCTAGTGTTTAGCTTATAGAAGAATCTCAAAAATATTAGTTGCATGATATAACTAATGAATTATCACATAAAACATATAATAATGTACAAAAACCTATCTCTTTAAAACAATTCTGCCTTTTTAAAACTTTAATAATTTTGAAATAATGGACTAGGTAAAATATTGTGTTTTCCTTGAGAATGTTAAAATTTGAGCATTCTTTATAATTTACAATGAGAAAACAAACAAACAAACAAACAAACAAAAGAACTAAAATAAGCACATGGAACTCTTCCAAGCACGGATCCTTGGCCTGTTGTTGAATTTCTTTCTTACTAGTTGTTCAGATTCGAGAACACAAAAATTGTATCTTGACATTTCTGAGAAATTGATTGGATACCTCTCTAACCTTTGGACTCTAACACAGTTAGAATTGATTGTTCCTAATCTTTATTGATTTCATGTTCAGTTTTGTTTGTTTTTATGTTTCCTTCTAGCATTCCAGTGCCTGCCACAAGTACTTCTGTAACCTATTTCTGCACCTGTCCCATTTACATATTTTTTAAAATAACTTTCTTTAGTCAGACCACAGGCTTTCTTTGCCTGGATCTTTCCTTGTCCTTGAACCTGGGTATAAGAGAACACTGTAAATGCTAATGCGTTCGGTGCACCTCGCTGGCCTCTCTTGAATCTTTCTCTTTCCTTTCTCCTTGTTGGCACTCTGCCTCAGGCTGATTACTTTACATTCCTGGAGGTCAAACTTCCTTGACTTTGGCTGCTCCTTTCTCTGAGGCAGGACCACAGTGAGCATATCAGACCCTCTGCCCTTGTTCCAGTCTGTAAACATTACTCAAGCTTTTTGTACACATTTAGCAGTTGTACAAATGTTTGTGATTATAGTTGATGCATTGAAAATATGTTAATCCCCCTGAAGTCCAAATAAAATAACAAAAAATGCAACCAGAGAGGTAAGTCTCCTAAGAGTGTAGAGGAAAGCGGCTGAGAGATGAGAGGAAGTTTCAGTTGGAAAGCAGATGGGTGTGTAATAAGAAGCTGGCAGAGCAGAAGGGGAACCCCAGGTACCTGTAGAGAAGGATATTGGAGAGGAAAAGGTCACCTTGTCCCCCTGGGCCTTGGAAAGTCCCCCAGACTCTAAAGCACTGGCAGTACCCATGTCAGTGAAAAGCAAACTTCAGATGAGAAAAAGAAAATGAACAGAAAACATTATTTTACTTTTATAAAAGAAGCATGTAGAAATATCAGATGCCCTTCCCACCTCTCCTAGTAAGATCTGCATTTCTTTGCCAATCCTGGGAGAAATTAAGTCTATTTTCCAGGGAAAATGATTGGGACAGAATTCTGAAGAGAGATTCCAGGCCAGGCAGAAGTGGTGTAATCTTTCTTTCTGAAAGAAGGATGTTATTTGAATGTCTGTGTGTATAAAGATAGGAAGCCCTGAGGCCAGGGAGATAGCTGACAAAGACCTGGGTGGGGTCACTGCTACTGCAACTCTGGGCTCGCACCATGCCAGCCACCAAAAGCAGACCTGGTGAGCATACCTGTAATTCCAGTGCTGGGGAGGCTGAGGCAGCAGGATCACTATGAGTCCAATAATAAATAAATAAGTAAATAGATAACTAACTTTTAAAAATTAAAGAAAAAAAGATAGCATGGCTCACCTTATGGTTAGGCTTCTTCCTATAAAGGTAGTCTATTATTGCTGAAGCCAGACATTTGTCAGTCTCTTCATAAAAGTTTTGGCTTGGGATTCCATTAATTTCTGGGATGGTGCTTCATTAAGTAATTAATTCAAACATCTAGGATATTTCATTTTTAATAACTTGTAGGTGTTGATAATGGTGAGATATTTGCCGATTTTGCCAATGTGAAGTTTTCATTACCCAGTAAGACCTTGAGAATTTTGATAGCAGAATCATGCTTAAGTGCTTTAGGCAAATTAAAGACTGCTTTTTAGCAGAGAATTAATTCTTCCCTTTGTGACCTATTCTAGCATTTAATAGTGGCTCACTGTGAGAGATCTCTCCTTTTTGTATTAGTTGAAGTTCTTATATAACCATTTTAAACCACTTTTTTTTTCCCCTCTCAGGCGCTTACTCTGCACACCAGCTCAACCGAACTCAGCCCCTTGGGCATCCTGTCTTCTATGTCCTGCTTCACCCTGCCTTTGTCTTCGCTGCTCTGCTTTCATCTCTGCTTTCCGTTGTTCTTTTCTTTTCTCTTTTCTTGTCTTCAATCTCCTCCTCCGTCTCCTATTCCTGTCTCTCTTCTTCCCTCTCTCCCGCCATCCCCATTTATTATTTTTTCTTCTCTTTTTTTTCCTCTCTCAGCTTAGTTTGCTTTGCGTTTAATCTGAAAAATACTGCCTTAACATGGTGTATCAAAATAAAGGAAAACTTGGGCTGGCCGGCAGATTACAGGGCCTACTAAAGCTGGGCGTGGGGGCGCACGCCTATAGTCCCAGCACTCTGGAGGCTGAGGCAGTAGGATCAGTGTGAGTTCGAGACCAGCCTGGGCTACAAAAGTGAGCTCAAGGTCAGCCTCAATGGCATAGGGAGACCCTGTCTCAAAAAGACAAAAAAAAAAAAAAAAAAAAAAGACTGCTCGTAGGCACGCAGGGGTTGGGCCTGCCGTGTTGGCCCCGCCCCCAGGGTACTCTGAGTTGGCCTTGAGACTAGGCATTGTGGTGCGGTTTCTGTAATCTCACCTCTTGTGAAACAGGGGGATCACTAAGAGTCCCATCTAGTAGTGAGACACTGAACATCCTGTAGATTCTTCCCTAAAATACAAAAAATTAAAAAGATAAATAAATAAAAAGCAGAATATAATTTTAAAGCTAATCTAAAACAATCCACAACTTTTTGGTAGTAGTTATCTTCTAATGGAGGAATTCGGCAGCATAATGTCAGTTGTATCTTGTGGGAGGAGAATTTGGTTGTCTACCAAACTTTAAAAGTACTGCTGGGGGCTGGCCTGATAGCTCAGCAGTACCTGCTTCCACAGAGCACAGCATTTGGGGTTTGATCCCCAGGGTGTCTTGCCTGCCTTGCCCCTGGGGTGCACTGAGACTGTGATTGAGACTGGGTATGATGATGTGCACCTGTAAACCCAGAACTTTGGGAGGCTGAGAACAGAGAATCATTATGAGTCCAATCTATATCCCCTGTCTTAAATACATAAATAAATAAATACAAAAAACAAAAGTGTTGTCGATTTAGTCTGCTTCCCTATGGAACAGAACATTGTGGAAATTTGTTTGAGTTGCTGCCATAATTATGGGGCTACTTTATTAGTTATCCCATTGAACTGTAAATTAATGTTAAATGATTTTTAAATGAATGATATCTGTTACTGATGTCTTTCTTATCATATATATCTATATCTATATCTATATCTATATCTATATAGATATAGATATAGATATAATGGTGTAAACAGACTTGTAAAACTCAGTTTGCTAAAAGCAAAATAGATTTTGAACAGTTTCTTGTGGGTATATATAATATATAAAATTTATATACATATAATATAAACACTCATACAAAATTATACTACACAATCAACTGCAATGCAATTAATCATGAAATACAAGTGATGATTTTATTTCTACTTTATATTAACTTTTATCACATTTCATTAACATGTTAGTATCTAGGACTAATGTTTCTGCTCCCAGGAGCTGATACTAAAAATGAGACTTCTTAGAAGAAATCTTTCAAGAAAGATATGCTCCCAGGCAGAGCACAGACAAGCCAGCACATACGATGTAAATAGCTTCTTTGTTTTATTATCGATGGTTTCTCTTTTCTGTAGACCACTTAGGTGACTACCCTTAACGTCCTTGTCAGTGTGTGAGTGGTCAAAGAATTTCTAACTTACTTCCTGCTGCTTTCAGATTATTGAACCAATTTAGCTCTAGTTAATAACTCTATTAACTGGATAATGGCTACTGTCCTTTTATCAGCTCAGTAACACTACATTGCCATTATAAACAACTGGTAGGTGACACAAATCTTTTTATAGTGTGATCACAAAATACTGTGTCTCTTAAAGGTAGTCTCATAGAAACAGTCATTGGGACTGCACTTTTTTTTTTTTTTTTTTTTTTTCTACAAGGAAAAGCCCCTGAGGCCCCTGTGGGAGCTGCAAGTAGAAAGCATCTTCTATATCTCTTTTTTGGATTTGAGCAGATGGCAGCTTTCTGATTGGAAGCTTGATTCAATGCTGCAGTTAGTGTGATTACAACAAATGACGAGCCTGGAGCTGGTTCTATACGACCTCGCAGAACAGGTGGCAAAATGGAAAATGAAGGTAGCCAGTTTATTTGTCTGTGGAACACAGAAGCAAGGAGTTGATGAATTTTCCCCCTACTGGAGTGACTAGTTTATCCCCCCCCCCCCCCCATCAAATGAATTGAATTGACCAGCTGTACTGGCGTCCTGTAGACAGAGCCTGAAAAGTCCCTGCTCTTAACAGGCTTCAAACTAGTAGGGGTCTGTAGTGACACAGCAGGTGCAGGGAGATCTAAGCCCTTAAATGCAATGTATACACAGAGCTCTGTAGACAGCCTTGTGGAGCTACCACATAAGATGGTTTTTCATGTGTAAATGAGGAGGGCTTTCATTTTTCAAGCTATTGCATTCTATCTCCTTCTGTTGAAAGATAAACACAGGAAATGAACCAACACTGAGTTAATTACAAAAGGGTGGCCAGTCACGTAGTCAGGAGTGCAGGCTTTTACAGTGCATCAGTGTATTTTGCACTTTAGCACTGAGAGTTCTGACCACACTGGAGATGCATGGGTTTCCCGAGACAGCTTATAGGGAACTCAGCAGAGCCGGGAGCACGTTGGCTTAGAAGGCAGTTCTTACCAGGTTGTGGTCGAGAAAGAAAAATGTTTGTAGGGTGTCAATGCTGGTTTACATAGTGAAAAAATATTTAGCGTGATGGTTTAGTAGAAACTTTTTCCTTGAAATTTGCTGCTAGGAAACAATTTTAAAGTTTCTCAGAATGTTAAGTAGGGAAGAGACACTGACAGAAATATATGTAATGATTTTTGATGTTCTTATTTGTTAGTTATGGGATACACAGCTTTATTTGAAATGTGATTTTTTGATTCTTTTGAAATGTTTCATATGTTGCCTGTTCAGTTTTTGAATGGGTAATTCAGTCTTTTACTATTATATGTGGCTTTTGCACATTTAATGTTCAAGTCGTATCACGTAAAGGAAACAAAACATTTTACATATGGATTGTCATGCTACATATTTATGTAAGTACATATATATGTTTGTATTATATAGTATAGTGTATTTTATATATAGTGAACTTGTATGTGAAAATATACTATGTGTTAATTTTCTAAAGGAGATACAATTTTATTTATTTCTAATGCATTTAATGGAGACTAAATAATAAATGTTAAAACCTCTTGGACCTTATGGAAGCTCTTTTGTGACGGATATTGAAAACTGAAATTTTAATCATACTGTTGCCTTAATTTTATGAGTGAGAAAACTGGTGCAGAAAGGTTATGAAATTTCTTGAGGTCACAGAGCTTATAAATTACAGAGCCAACTATTTAAACCTAAGTCTTATATCCTTTATGCCACCATATTCATTTTCTTATTGCTTTTGTATTTTAAAGTAAATATGAAGAATTTCATGATGTGATATGACATGAAAACTACAAATAAACTTATGATTTAAATACTAATCATATGGCTTCAATGTAGGCATTGTCAATTAAAATCTGGTACCCTACCTTTAATTTCTTCTTTTGGTACTCAGAATAGAACTCAAGTTAACTCTATCACTGAAGTATATCCCCAGGCTTGTTATATTTCATTTTGAGACAGAATGTTGCTATGTTGCCCATCTTGACCTGGAATTTGCTATCCTCCTTGCCTCAGCCTTGGAAGTAGCTGACATTATAGGTATATTCCACAATGGTGGCCTAAGTCTAGATTTCTTACAAAGAAGAGATCTCATAGATATATCTTTACTTTCTTTAGTAAAATACATCTCTTGGAGTTGGTCTCTTATAAATGATTCACATTCATATTTTTATGTAAATTTACAAGAACAAAATTGGAATCTTCAGGCTGTGTTTTAGTTTCCTTATTTATTGTATAAGTAGGAAGAATTTAATGGAGAAGGGAAGCTTCTGTCTGAGAGGGACAGAAAGGGGAGTGGCTCAGAAAGTGGATTGCTTGCCTGCCCCACTTCTCAGGTATTTATTGAACAAAACCACAAGATGAGGTGAACTTATGCTGAGACAGAGCTATAACCAATAAATAAATTACAAGTATAGTTGCTTAGATGATACTGATCCAACTAGGCATGGTGGCACACAACTGTAATCCCAGCACTTGGGAGGCTGAGGCAGGAGGATTGGTGTGAGTTCGAGACCAGCCTGGGTCACGAAAGTGAGCTCAAGGCCAGCCTGAACTGCATGGCAAGACCCTGTCCCCCCCCCCCCCCAAAAAAAAAATACTGATCCAATAGAAAATCATAGGATGCATGTCAAGTGTGACAAAACTATGGTCAAGCAACAAGATTACAACTGATATAGTCACTTAGTAACAATGATTAAATGGGGATCAAATTTGGAAGCAACTCACATAGCAGGTGCATAAGTACTTTCCAGGAAGGGGTGGGTTAAGGAGGTTTCTCTACCCCAAGGTGATTGATGCTTACTTAAAATATCAAACACTGCTGTTTATCCCAGGGGAAGTATACAGGTGAGTAGTTCTTCATTTTCCTGAAGCCTGGCCTTCAGTGAACACACCTCCAGCCTCAGTTATCTTCTGCATTGACCTCAAGGTGCCATCCCTGTTGGACTACCTATAGTACTCTCATCTAGTGGAGCTAGCTACCTACAGTATTCCACCTCTTGAAGAAGTAGCCCTAACTTTCATGAAAAAGTGAGAGGCAAAGACTGATCTCTGACTGCCTCCATTTGAAGAGGGTCATAGTTTTGATCCACTATCAGATCTATCTAAAGGTCTCTGATAGGCACCGGGTTTGTGGATGTACAGCTTTAAGTTTGGAGGACACAAGGACCCAGAAGCAATTAAGTATGCGTGGGGCATATAATAAAATTAACAGGATAATTATGAATATATCCAACAAAGTTTTCTGCCAGGAGAAGCCTGTGATATGTTTACATAAAGAGGATAGTCCAGGGAATTTCAAAATCTGGCGTGCCATTATTCCGTCATCTAATATCTTGAATAGCTATTGAGACAACAGAATTAGGATTGGGAATGTGCAAACAAAATTCCACTTTCATAATTGCACAACTACCCCCTTGTGCTGTGCTGGAAAGTGTAATGTCAATTGATTTTGAAAAATAGCTTGCCTCATTAATTTTAATTTTTCATTCAGGAGAAAGACCAGCCATAGTCTTTTAGGCCTACAAAATGTAGTTAAGATCTGGATGTGTTGCATGGCATCCTCCCAAACTGTAGGAAAAGAAAAAGATAGAAGAAGCCAAATGATCACATCAGTGAAACATATTTCTCCAATGATGCTATAGGTGGGCAAAGTTTGCAGATTTGGCACTATTTTTGACACTTCTGCTCATAACCATTGCAAATCCTACTGTGCAACTTCCTATCCATCTAGGGGGCATACTAGGCCACAAATTGGTTCCACAGGACCAACGAGTGCCACTGGGTCTGCAATCTGATTCTAGGGCACTAAAACCAGTTTGTTGAAAACAAATTTTCAGCCTGTAAAGCTATTATGTGTATACATGTTTTTGGTAGGTGCATTTCAAGTATTTAGTAGAGTTAAACCAATGAGAATAGGAATGATTTTTCTCTTCCCAATATAAGAGGGCCTTTCTACTAAGATATCCTATAGTGAGTGTTAATCATAGATAATCATTCCATATCTGAAAATAGTAATCTTAATATCTATCATTGTTGGCCCTCTGAATAGAACTATTACTTTTACTTAGTAAGGGTCCTACCAGGACCTTTAAAGATGCTTCAGTTGAATTGTTAGAAAAACATTCAGTTATGTCCAGGGTCATTAGGAGTCTAGTTTAAAATAATACTCCATTATTGTGCAATGGTAGCATTCAGTCTGAATCATTGAAATCTCTGTAACTCATCAGTATAGTCGTCTAGTTTATTTCAGTCATCTCCTTGGAGTGGGGAGACTTATCAAGGAAGTTCAGACGTACATGGAGTATAGTCTTGCTTCCAGTTGCTATCTTTGCAGTCAGGACACAGAATGCAGAGCCTATGAGGGCAGTCTGCTCTAAGGTAGCCTGGCTTTTGGCAGCAGTAGCACCTGAAGTTGTTTATCAAACTCTTCTTGGAGCCCGAAGAATCAGATTTACAGTCTGTTTTTCATGGCTTCAAATAAAGCAGCTGCTTTTTGGTCTTTACTTTCTCTGCCTGGTCCCCCCCCCGCCCCGGCTCAATTATAGAGTACTAAAGAGGCAGTGTTTAGTAAAGTGTCAAGTGAGCTATCTAGAAAAAAAGCTATCTTATAACTTTTCCTTAAGATGTGGGGCTGGTTGGGTAATAAATTTGTTCCTGAGCACAATCTGTCCTATTCAGTCAGAAGCTATCAGCATAGGTTTTACCAGAGCCTCTCAAATGATCTAAGAAGGCAGAAAGGTGGTGCTCCTTCTTCTCTTGTTGACTAACTAGTTGACAATTTTAAATAATCGGGGAGCTTAGTTCCCATCCTTCTGAAGTCTTCGAGAATGCATGTCTGAAGATTTCTCCTATTTCTATCTCCCAGCTAGTTGTATAAGAATAAGAAAGTATAAGAATAAGTATTGCTTAGATTCCAGTGATAACTAGTTACCCTGGCTGCCTATCTTCTGAAATGTTAAAAATAGGACCTTCATTATCAAATACAATAGCATCTTACAGTGCTGCCTGTCTTTCCTTATGAGTTCATGTTTGATGTAAGAGTCACATTACATCTTTCCAGTCTAGCTGATAGGTCTGAGTAAGATTTGTAAAGACTTCGATGTACTTATTAGCGTCATGTGAAAATTTTCTGAGATCTAACTTGATGTATTTCAAATTACTGAAAGTAACACATGAACATGAGCAATCTCATAATAATCATAATAACCAGAAATACGTGTTAATGTAGAGAAAGTTTGAATATAAGGCAATTCTAACCACTTCATAATATGAACCTAATTATAGATATTATCATAACTGATGCTTTCCTCTGCATTCCATTTTGAGTTCTGTATGGCAGGCAGTTCATGTTGTGTTCAGAAAAGTAGCAAATGGCTCTCTAACAAGTCAAACATCTTCTAGTGCTTAAGAATACTTCCCAGAGGAGCAAAAGACTTTAAGAATGAGTCCCCCATCCCTGGAGTGCAAAAAAGAAATTGGGTGCTTCCTTTAGTTTCTATTTGATTTCTTATCTTTATGGAATCCCTCACGTAGATTTCATTCTGTGACAGATGGACACCATCCGGAGTGAGAGAAGAAGCCAAAGCTCCACCATCCTATCCATCCTCAAACTGGCACACAGTTTCATTTTCCCAGGGAGCTGGTGAAGCTATTCCTATATGACACATAAGCTCAACTTGTAATTGGTCTCAACTATGACAGTAATGTTTAAAGAAGGAAGCATAACTTTGTAATAAACTATTGCTTTTTGATCTTGGAAGAGGGTTTATACCAAAAGGTGACTTAGAAATAGTTGGAACATTTCTGGGTCATAAAGGGAATCACCTTCAGAGATACATAGAAATAATAATTGACTTGATGAATTTTGCCTCATGCACTAAAGCAAAGAAGCCTCCAAGACATTTATATTATCTATCTAATCACCTAGGCAACCTGTCCTAGCAGCAAGAAAAGGCTATGCAGTATCTAGATTTTTATAACTTTGAAGCTCACAGGTTAACTTTGTACTATTTGTCATCTAGTAATCATATTTACATGTTAATAAAGGCACATTTATTAATTATCTATGCACACATGAGCAAAAAAGGCTGGGTAAAATCACTTTCTTACTCTTAGCATATGTAAGGCACAAATGTAAATAATTTGCTTGATAATTGTTTTCTTCTGTGATAGGCTAACACTTATTGCAAGTTGCCTCAGTCTGATTTCTGGAGGGAGGGGCAGTCTAAGGGAAAGATGGTTTTACACTTCCAAAAAGTTAGAGAAATATTTGGGATGTCTAATATAATAGTGAAGAGAGAAACACGTGATAGATTCGTGGAGATCTGTGGTCAGAAAGCAGTTTCCTCTGAGGAATCTTCAAGTATCTGACATGGAGTATACTGGACATGACACCTCTGTTCTCAGTTCCTATTGGCCTACACAACTAGACATTGATCTCAAGAAAGGATTCCAGCTGTCTGTTTGGTCAACATTCCATTGGTCATTGGCTTCAGTATGGATTCAGAAAAAAAAAAAAATAAAATAAAAGCTAGAAGAGAAAGGGTTGGAGACCCATCCTTAGGCTAAATATGTTTTGGTTCCTTAAGTTTGGTGCTTTGAAAATAGCTCCCTCTGGTTTCATCCAGAAGTCAGTTTTTTCCAGGTGTCTCAGGTTCAGCCTAAGCGAGACTTGCCCACAACACTAAGACAGGGCATGGATTTTTTTTTTTTTTTTTTTTTTTTTTTGTGTGTGTGTGTGTTCTTTGGGGTGGATAAAATTACCAAGTCTCACTCACTCAGAGATGAGGTATATGTGATTCATCGAAGATGACCTACTTAAGGTGAGACAGCTCAGTGGACTAAGAGCATGCATAGGCAAGCGCAGGGACCTGGTAAACCAGCCACTGAGCCTGGGCATGGTAGCACATGTCTGTGATCCCAGCACTGGTAATGCTGAAAACAAGAGGATCACTACAAGTCTGAGCTGTGTGGTGAGACCCTGTACCAAATATATAAAGTAGTAGTAGTAGTAGTAGTAATAATAATAATAATAATAATGACTTCCCTATCTTCGGTGTTACAAATACTCATTTTCTGTGGGTTTAACTTAGTTGTTGAATAGAAGGAAACCCTGGACTGGTTTGGAGCTCTCTTCTCTTTAGCCTTGCATGCTTCTGAAAAGGAAAGCTCATGACAGGAAAGGATTAAAATTACAGCCAGAGAAAGGACATTTTCACATCTTATTCTCATGGTGAGTTATAGAGACAATTTGCACCTGAGCTATCTTTCTCAGCCTGGAAAGGCAAGACACAGGAATCTCAAGAGCTTCACCAGCAAAGGATCAGGTTAGAAAGGAAACTGAAGCAGAACAGGCTTGGCATTTCCTCTAGAGTGTAGAAGGGTATTAGAACCAGGCATTGTGTAGGAAATCACACATGAAGAAAGTGTGAAGATCCATGCCTCCCAAGATTCTCACAATTTAGTAGGCATAGACTAATAAAAATACATAAAAGTAATAATTATAAGGAGAAGCTGTCACAGAGAGTTTCATTGAGAAAGTAACTTCTAAGACAAGATGATGGTCCTGTTTGGAGCTGTGGTACCAAAAATGATAAGGTGATACAGAGAACTCACAGTCATGTAGTCAAGGCCCATTTCTTGGTGCACCCATCATCACAACCACATTAGTCAGGTCGTGGTGCAGCTGTTTGTGTGAGTTGTGTGTGCCTGCTTGTGGAGTTACTCGCATTTGTTTTCTGTGCCCTTTCCTCCACATGTTTATTTGTTTTATTATTTATTTTTTTTTTAAACCATAACCATTTAATTCAGATCCCAGAAGTTGAGATGCACACCTAACACATAACCTTCTTATATTACTTAGCTGCAAATAGAATTTCTTTTTAGGGCATCAGTTACTAAGTTAGAATTGTATAAATAAACTTCTAATGCTATTTTTTAAAGTATTATTAAAAGAATAAATTGAGAATAAACTTGAACATTACTTTTTTTTTAGGGCTAATGACAAATGATAAAGTACAATAGCTTCAGCAGATTTCCTAGCTCTAGACTCTTAAATTAAATTTGCACTGACTTTAATACCGGTGGCTTAAGGAGAAATCTGTTTTTCTGAGTATCCACTCTTTAATGCAAAGATATATGTTTACTTTCTCAAATGGTTCAATCTTACTAACATATCAGCCCTTAGCACACCCTAATAAAAGACCAATTTGTAAATTGGGCCATTTTTATGTTTTTAGAATTTAAAAATAATTTTCTTGATGAATGTAGTCATGAGAGTTGTTCAGCAATATTCAAGTTATGGTTTTCTTGATTGGTCTGTAGTCTTCAATAAGTGTAAGAAGTTCTTGTATGAAACATTTGTCAAACTAGTAAGACTTCATTGATGCATCCATCATTTTCAGGATGGCTGGTTGCCTGGGCATATTTACCCCAAATAACCTTGCCTCTTTGTGTCACAAGGCCAAACTCGCTCACGTTCACCTCAATCACCATTTTATTGGTATGAACACCCAACGTTATGTATGGTGGTGATGAAGGATTCTTTTTTACACCAAGTACTGGCAGGCAAAAGGAGGCTTTCAGTTCAGAATGTATTACATGGGCCTTCTTAAAATGTAAGCCCATTGGCTTAATGAGTCTTGCATTGTGATTTCTTGTAAAACCATCTCCAACAAAGCAGACTTTAGTCACCAACCTCTTCCATGTCTTCTTTTTTCTTTTTCCAGTTTGAATAACTTTTAATACTTCTGTTTCTCCTTGGGAATGAACTTTGGGCAGAGGAACTTACCATTTTCCTGCTTTGTCTTTTTGTTTTTGTTTAATCATGTTGGAAAACACTTTTGCATGAGATTGTCCTTTTTTGCTCAGCAGATAGGCAGGTACTGCTGCTCCTTGTGGTGGAGTCTTTTTGTTATTCTATCTATCTATCTATCTATCTATCTATCTATCTATCTATCTATCATCTATCGACTGATTGATCAATCTATCCATTGCTCTATCTATCGGAACTGGGGATTGAATTCAGGGCCTCGTGTTTGCCAGGCAAGCCCTTATTCTACTGAGCTATCTCCTCAGCCCTTTTCATTATTCTTTTGTTTGGTGTTTCTCTTTTCATGCATCTTGATATCTTCTTCATTTGTATTTTCTCCACATGGTTGTGTTTCTGGTAGAGCTTAGCCTTCAGGCCAATCATTTTTATTTTTTTCTTCTTTGAACATTCACGGGCCTCTCAGCTTTGTTTCTTTCTCTTTTTCTTGTGGTAACCCAAGTGGTACCCATAGCATTTACAGTGAAATCCAACATATTAATTCTATAACATGGTGGCAACTTCAGAGCCACTTTGGGTGACCTCAGGTGTGCAAAGAAAAGACCTCACTTTGGGGTCTCTGAGGCACATGATCTGCCTCCCTATTTGTTTTATTTTTAATTTTTACTTATGTATTTGGTACAGTGTCTCTCTAGTAGCTCAGACTCCTAGAAATCATCCTGTTTTAGGCCTCTCCAAAGCTGGGCTTACAGGCATGAGCCACCATGCCTGGACTGGACAGCCCACTCAGCGTGTCTGGGGTTAGGGCTGGCATGACATGTGGTGCTGGGGATTGAACCCAGATCCCTGAGCCTACCTCAGCAGGCTCTTAGTCTGCTGAGCTATCGCACCATCTTCCTCTGCATGTTTAATCTCTGTCATCACATCATAGAATCTCTTTCTTTACTGCCCGCCCCTGCATAAGAAATACATAATCTTCTGCACATATGGTTACAAGAGTATAGAAATTCTAAATTTGGTTGGGAATATTTCTGATAGCATTGCACCCATTGGTTTCACTTAGTGAGCAGGCAGGCAGGTGAACAGCTGGAGCCTTTAACAGGTGGGATGGAGTAGTCCATGGCCACAGTCTATGTGCCAGAAGTCGTTAGTTTCTCAACATGACAGAAAACCGTTAAGGAACTAAATTTTTCTTGTACTTCTGTTGAAAGAGTTGAGGCTGATTCTTGATTATCCTTGCAAATGCATCATTCTGAAGGATTATCTGAGTTATTTACTTTCAAACATCAAACAAACTGATTCTCACTGACTTCATCCTGTATGTATGTACACAGGGGAGTGTGTACCTGTATTAATCTGTC
The DNA here is from genome assembly GCA_004027025.1 of Myocastor coypus. Lineage (NCBI taxonomy): Eukaryota > Metazoa > Chordata > Mammalia > Rodentia > Myocastoridae > Myocastor > Myocastor coypus. The sequence continues at coordinate 15,312 of PVJA010032022.1, forward strand.
CCTAATTATGTGGTAGATTACACAGGATTTGGGTTCTGCACTGGTAGCATCTCCAACTGCAATACAGTATCCTTGAACTCTAAAGATTCTATGGAAATGAAGCAATGTTGCTATTCAAATGATATATTGTAGTATCAAGAGAAGGCTGAATAACTTATCAAGAAAATAAAAAGCTTTCTATGACATGCAATAAAATTATATTTAATACTATTGATCTTTGTCCTTCAATAAATTTATTATGGATTTAAATTATCATGTATTAAAATCACATGCTATCCAAGGAAAAACAGACTAATCATAGTTCAAGAGCTCATGAATACATCTATCAGAACATTCTTGTCAGGTCCTACTCATGACTTACAAAATAACCATTGTCCATATTGTTAAAATATGATGTAAAAATATCTAATTAGGAACAGCCCACACCCACTAGGACAGGTTTTAAACTAAAGGTTTGGTGGTTGTTATCTTACTGCGCCTTCACCATGCTGCTAAAAGGAACACGCAGCCCTGTTTTAGGAGGCACAAGGCAGGACTTGGTGAAGAAACAGAATAAAACAAAACAAAACAAAACAAAACTTTGCCAAAGTTATATAACAAGAGGTAGATTTACAACTAGATCATGTTGAGGACCTTCACTGCAGTGCTGAAGTTTCTAGACATATACACAGCAAACACTCTATTTAGTGTTAGAAATTTCTCATTTTGTAGCTTTATGGCTTTAAGTATTGTTACTGAGCAGCAATACTCTGTAGAAAAAAGTTAAATAATGTGTGATCACTATTTAAAAATTTAGATACTTCAATTTATTTCCTTAAAACAAGCTCTAATCAAACGTTTTGTCTGATTCAAGTATAAGCTAAAAATAAAATGAAACTATGAAATTATTTAGAGTTTCTTTTTAAATGCATTGATCCTTAAAAAATGACACTGCACTCTAAATTTTTCATAAGAGATAGTCATAATGTAATTCTTTTCTGGCACCAGGAACATATAGAGAGCAAATGCCTTAAAATTACTATCATACAGCAGCACAGATATGTGTCACATGGCACACATACATCTTCCCTTTAGCTTTTCTATACGAATATAACTATATTAATAACAGAAAAGTGTTTTGGCTAAATTTCAGTAGCACAGCAACACCTGAAACACTCCTTGCTACCTTTCAGTGAAAACAAAACAAAACAAAACAAAACACTAATCAAATCATATTTGAAGGTAAAATTTTCATTCACATTGCCCTGGAAACCAAAAGAATCAACCAAGGAGCTGTCAGAAATTATGCTAAATTCCATCAAATGGCAATTTAGAAAATAAATCCAACATATTAGTGATATTTTCATACAGTGTAACTCAGATAGAAATTATCTTATAAGGAACATCACAGTGATATTAGCAATAATCACATACAAAGCCTTAAACAGAGTAAGAAATAAGATACATCCTTTATACAGTATGAATCATAGTTGTCAGAATCCCTAGAGAGTCAGTCTGATAAACCTCCAAAGAAAACAAAATATAATCATGTGCTTTTTAGTAGGTGCTCTGCTTTGCATGTTGTTATCTCTTAAACTTGATACAGAATTGTAAGACACAAATGTGTATGGGAACACACTAGGTATATTACCAGGGTAGACATAGGAGGGTATTTGCATGGCTTCGGGATAAAGAGTTCTTCCTAGAAAAAGTGGCTGACTGACCACATCTCTCATTTATAGGAATATAGACTGCTTGAAAGGGACTGAAAGTAGGGCTTGATGTCCATTTCTCACAGAGGAGGAATACTGAAATACTTGAGTAACTGAGAAAGTTACCACTGAATGTGGCTGAACAAAGTGTGAGAGCAAGAGGCATACCTGAGAAATAACAACTCTTGTGCTAAAGACCATAAAGACTGAACTGAACTGAAGCCAAGTGTTGCCCTGGAGACCCACAGGGTGGATCAGATGACTGAAATGCCAAATCTGGTTGTGGGCTTCCAGAGATTCAAGGATGATGGGGGACATGGCCACCAGACTAAAGCAAGACAGCTGAAAAGACCTCTGGGAAATCCCTGAGGCTTAAGGTGCTCTGATACCTGCCTGACCGGATCAAGAAGCAAAGATTTTCCTGTCCTGACTTCTCTTCCCTGAAGTTCTTGTCCTTAGTGAAGTTGTTACCACCTTTTAAATAGCAAGATATTTAAG
>PVJA010032022.1:20000-24450 GCA_004027025.1 Myocastor coypus
GACTTGAGTCTCACTTGGAATTTTTCATTTCAGATTATTTTGTGTGGTTTTTATGGAAGAAATGTTCTCATGGAAGCAGTATATATACACATAATTCATTTTATTATATCATATTATACACTTTTATATATGACAAAGACTTTGTGTATATTACGCTTATCAACTGTCAATCAGTGTAGGTATATTGTCTTATTGAGCTAACAATAATGCACTGAGGTACGACATATCATTTTCTAATCCCACCCAAGGCTAGATGAGATTAATTTGAATGAATTCATATATTTATTAGAATCTAGAATTTCAACTACAGTTTGCACCATTCCAGTACAAAAGGTTATTTCTCACTGATTGTCCTCTTAAGAAATCAAATAGTATAGAAGAGTTTGAAAATGTTCATAATCTATCAGCCTTTGTCCATGGCAGAATCAGAGCTGTGAACATTGAGAACCAGCTGTAAACAGTACTAGGTTGACAGAGAAAAGGTATCATAAAAGATAATGTGCTTCAAGAAATTACCATAGTATGGTGGTCAATTTTGATAAGAGTGATTACAGTTGTTAATTATAATATCCAAAGCAGTCATTTCTGCCCTGTAGCTATGAAGTACATTAAAATTACTGCACTCTTAAGGACTGTGGCAAGCAAATGACAAAGACATTTCTTTGGGACACAATATTGTATTACCATGTACAAATAATATTCTCTTTTATTTGAATGATAACAGATGGATAAAGCCTCAACATACTTATTGCTCACAGTACTGATTTTATAAAACAGTGAAATTAGGCTTACACAAGGGTTATAAGTGAGCTCTGCTTAGTTGGACACTTATTCTGGCAAACAATGCTCCTAAGAAAGGGTAAAACAGAAAGGACAGCTGAAACCCCTCTAAGCAAATTAGTATTCCTATTGCATTCCTTATGTGGATAGTTTCCTTTACCTCTGACATGACCCTTACAAATTTAATTAAGTATGATAGCTGGATACCATGCAGACTATTTTTGCTATAGACACAATTTAAATATTCTCTGGCTGTGGATAAAATGTATGATATTTGTGGAACTTCTTGCTAATTTATTTCTCTCACTCAACTTTTCTAACGAGGTTTTAGGAATGAGGAACACATTATACTTTTTGTTTTGCTATGCTGTAATTCATACATATTAATGGTAGATCAAAAAGAATGTTACTATTGAATGGTCAAGGTTATTATAAATGTGTTATACAGCCTACTATAAAGATACTGAACTTGAGAAGGATTTTTTTTGTCTGTCTCTGGCTGCCTTAAGGGTGGGTCTGGGGTCCAACCACTGTCCCCTGTGCCTGACCGGGATTCCCCATGCAGGCACTAAAACCAGTGAGCTAACATGTACATAGTCCTGCAAGAGGCTGCACTTGAAACAAATGTAATATATCAAAACTACATAGGATTTTGTTTTATTTTACCAGAATTTATATTTTTATGTTATTAATTTCCATAAAATTAAGAATTATATTTCTTAAATCAAATTTGGAAAAGCACCACAGAAACTTTATATAATGAAATGCTTTTGTTAGAATGCTCTCTATTAAAAACCTAGTCCTACAAGAGTTCTGCTTCTCTTCCAAACAAATTGTGTTATCATCCACATCATCTTTACACATGAGGTTCCACATATCTTTTATTTAACTGCATTTGTTGATTTAAGGAGGTGACATCTATCTCAGCCCAGCATTTTATCACAGAAGATTCTCAGTGCAGCTTTCGTTTGAAAAGTATACTGAGCAGCAAGAGATTGGAATTGCAAATCTAACTGTGGGATTGTGTCTCTGGATAAAGCCAGACAGTAGTTTAGCTTCTTCATTTCCTAACATGAGGATGAAAAGGAGATCTGGGAAAGAGGGAGAGGGGAATGTCGAAGGTAAGGGACAGGAAAAATCGTTAAGATTTTAATTCCTCAAGATGAATGGAATTCTGTATTGGAAACATGAACCAATAAGAAAAAAAAAAAAAAAAGAAAAAGAAAAAGAAAAAGAAAAGGAAACGGGATGTTTAGCGATTTATTTCTAAACAAAGAACTTCAAAATATGGCAGCATTAACAGCATGTTGGAAATTAAGTTTCCCAAATCACCTTTGCTTGTTAACTTGAAACATGTTGGAAATGGGTATGTTTATTAAATGCATTCTACCAAAATCTTTGATATCCTTAGACCTGTTTTCCCTCTTTGCTGTCACCTGTCACTTGGTAAAGTAAGGCAAATGTTCGGCAAAAATGTGCATTTTGAGCCACTGCCTATTGCTTGCGATGGTTTTGAACTAGTAGGCTTCAGTTGTGAAGTGTCCTGCTTCGAGTCCCGAGCTGAGTGCATGGAAACTTCTAATTTTCTGTGATCTGCTGATTGCTATGTAGCAAAGATAATTTTCTAAAACTGTTTTGTAATAAAACCAGTGATGATATAAAAAAAAAATGGATCTAGCTTTGAAATAGATTGTTATCAGTGGGAAACTAGAATTTGTCCAAAATACTCCTCAAGGCCATCTGATTCTATGGGGTCTCTGAACCTTTCATGTTCTTGGAGCTATTATAACTCAGAAAGTGTTTAGATAACTAAGAGCAAACATTTGATTCCAACTCATAGCTATACATAAATTCTAGCTACAGGACGTTTACTGAATTCTGATCTCTACTGTGGACAACATTACGTTTGTGTCTATTATACAGGTTTAGTTTAGTCTTCATATGTCTTGGAAATAATAAGAATTCTCTTTTGAAGTGAGTGAACTACATTAGTGATTACCCTCTGTAACTGAGGCAGTAATATATCACTGGTATTGGTTCATCCTAAGAAATAAATGTTATTGACAACAATTTCACTGTAATGATGGAGAAGTAAAATAACTGGAGAGATATTAAATTCTCTACCTTTTATTTCATTTTTACTGGAGCACTGACAGAACCCACTAGTTTAGGGTAAAATAGAAGAGAAGAATATTAGAAAATAGTCCCTGTAATACAAAATAAAAAACTGTGATGATTCTTTGAGAAGTGGGACAACAGTGTAAGAACAAGGAACTAAGTACTGCAATTGTATGTTTTGTTATATGTTGCAGCTCAGCATATGAGAGTTATGAAAATAAAACCAAAGTCATCACTGGAGGTTCCTTTGACAATTTCTTTGCTCTGAATATTGTAATGTATGGACAATATAGAAGTCCTTATTTACAGAGCAATTCACTTAGCAACCTAGTTGAAGGAACTTAACTCAGTCATTAAACAATGGGCGTGAGTAGCTAACTAAAAAGCTTTCAAAATCTTTTGTCCAGACAGAGGTCACAAAAAGACTTTTAAAGATGATTTCCAAGTGTTAAACGGGAAGGAAAACAGGAAGCTCACTCCACAAATCTATTCCTTTATTGTCATTTAAATGACAAGATATTCAAAAGTCTATCACTCAGAAAAGTTTATGTGGCTGTTCCAGCCCAGTCCCAAACTGCACCGCTGGGAGCTGAGCCTGCACACCAGCTGCGGGTAAGCTCCCTGTGCCCCTCTGCCCCGCCTCTGCGTTCCCGCGACTAACTTCCTGTTCCAGCCCAGACCCAAATCGCCCGCTGGGTCAGGATCCTTGGCCTACCTTCCCCCCCCCCCCCCTTTTTTTTGAACTCCTCCAGCCCAAGCTGCAGCACCGAAACCATCAAATAGCCCGTTTGGCAACCGATCTGGTCCACGAGCCTACCAGGACTATTCAATCCCAAAGCTCCACCTCCACCTACAGACCACATCCCCCAGGATTCACAAAAGCTAGCAGCCAGAGCCCCAACACAAGAGTCAGGAACCTCTGTAGAAGAACCACCTTGGAGTCTCCAGACCAATCGCCCATAGACACAGCATAATACCACCAAAGTGCAGAGGTCGCTTCCATACAAAATGATAACAACAAGGAGTAGGAGGCAATCTCAGGACCCGTGCCCACCCAAACCAAATGCAGAAGACACGATCATGGAAGAAAATGAGAATTATACAGATGAAACCTCTGAATTGGTAGCATCTGAGGCAGACACACAAGTGCAGAAACTTATAGAGCAACTGAGATCAGAGATAACATCTGAAGTGAACAAAGAAATACATGAAGTGGAAAAACGGCTGGAGAAACGTATAGAGGACATCAGAGCAGAAATAATATCTAAAGTTGACAAAGACATGCCTAAATCAATAGCATCCCAAGTAGGGGAACAACTACACAAAAGTAGAAAGGAGAACAGAACAGAAATGATCTCTGTATTAGAGAGAGAAAGGATAACCATAATGACAGACTTCAATACTATTAAAGAAGACATCGATAAAAAATTAGAGGAGAATAGAAAAATGATGGACTCCCTGACGGAGCAATATAGGAAAGACATAGATCACATGAAACAGTTTCAAAGAGATATACAAGAAAATAAAACCTCGATCACAAGTTGGCAGAGCC
>PVJA010032023.1:0-24449 GCA_004027025.1 Myocastor coypus
GGTCCAGCGTTTGATCTGCGGTATGGCTCCAGCAATGGATAGCCTGACTCAGCCTCTCCTTCAGAAGTGGAGCTTTTGACCTTGCGTGGCCCTTAAAGGAACTGCCATTGCATCCAAGCCCACGGAGCTCGAATTGCATCATCAGTGACAGGGTGATAGGGCTGGGGTGGCCAAGGGTGCCAAAGACCACTGTGCGCATACACGGGGACCTGCTGCATAGGAGCTAAGCTGTCCTGCTGTGTTCAGACCCGGGCATCCTGGGCCTGGGCTAGCATACCACCCAGAAGATAGGTCCAGCCCAGAGAGTGGGCTCCAAAGCAGGCCTCTCTCCTTCCATTTCCAGATATTTCATCAGCTACCTCCTACCTTAATCATAGTATTGGAGGAGTAATGAATCCGTGCCACATCATCTTATGTGATCCGATGTGATCAGGTTTGTGGGAGTGATTTAACTTAGAGAAATACTTGTCACAGTTTAAAATGTCATGTCAATCTCCTTGGCTGCAGTCCCTCTGCCCCAGAGGGGGTGTCCAGTAAACTAAACATAGCATGAGGATGCCTCTGTGCTTAAGTCTTTAATGGAGCATGATCTACTTTAGTGTGTGACCTGACTAAAGCTTAATTTAGTCTCCCCTCTATCTGGGGATTTAGTATCTACAGTCAACTAACCACAGATAGACAAAAGTTGTTCCTGAAAAAAAAATTATGTCTGTATTGAAAATGTGCAAACTTTTTTCCCCTTGTGGCTATGTCCTAAATAACACCGTGTATGTGGGGGAAAAAGGAACCCTTTTCCACTGCTGGTGGGAATGCAGACTGGTGCAACCATTATGGAAAGCAGTGTGGAGGATCCTTAAAAAACTTGAACTGGAAATCCCATTCAATCCAGCTATCCCCTTACTGGGATTTTCCCAGAAGAACTGAAAACATCATATCATAGTAGTATCTGTGCACCTATGTTCATAGCAGCACAATTGGTGATAGCCAAATCTTGGAAACAACCAAAATGCCCATCAACTGAAGAATGGTTGAAAAAGATGTGGTATTTTCACATAATGGAATATTACTCAGCTATCAAGAATGATAAACTAGAAGACTTCATATATAAGTGGATGTATCTAGAACCTATACTCATTAGTGAAATAAATCAGATCTATATATGTAAATATTGTATAGTCTCCCAAGTTTAAGAACTCAAAAGAAGAAATTTAAAAAAAAAAAGAATTATAAAATTAAGAGAAGTTGGCAGAGCTTTTCACTAAGAGGCTTAGGCATTTTATACACCCTTCAACTGTATTCCAGAGAGAGTTTAGATTGCATTCCCCTGGTAACTACTGATGGTAGGCACTTTCCCACATGCCTCTTGACCATTAGTATCTTTTTTTGTGAAATGGTCTGCTGAAATATTTTGCTCATTAAAAAAATAAATAACAGTGTATAACAAGGACAAATATAAAAATGACATTATGCTGGGTGTCAGAAGCCATCTGGAGACAATTTAAGGTACATGGGAGGATGCATATAGGTTGCGTGCAAGTACAGTTATGCAAGAGAGCCAAGCATCCTTGGATTTGGGTCTTGCAAATGGTTTTGGGGGAAGTGCCCTGTGGGAGCTGAGGGATGACAGTATTGGCCTGGTCCTAGCAGCCTGGAGTTGGCCAGGCACAGCAGCTGTGCTTTAGTCAACGGCGAGGTCTGGCCAAACTGAGCTGGTGCCAAGAAAGCTGTCAGCGCAGCCCCATGCCAATGCCCCTCCGCAAACATGCTGTGCACTATAGACAAGAGTTCCTAGAACAGAGTGTTTTGTTCCCAATCATACTCTGCTATCTTTTCTTTTCTTTTCTCTTCTCTTCTCTTCTCTTCTCTTCTCTTCTCTTCTCTTCTCTTCTCTTCTCTTCTCTTCTCTTCTCTTCTCTTCTCTTCTCTTCTCTTTTCTTTTTCTTTGTTGGGGATTGAATCCAAGGGCTCTAAACTGAGCTACATGTCCAATCCTTTTCTTTTTTATTTTTTAAGACAGGGTCTGGCTAAGTTGCTATGCTGCTCAGGTTGGATTTGAACTTGTAATCTTCCTGACTCAGCCTCCCAGAGTGCTGGGATTACAGGTCATGCCGACATGCCTGGCTTAAACTCCTCTAAATTTAATTTGTTTAACGATTTTTTCTTTTAAAAGAGATTGCACAAAAAGCTTGCCTGCAGCCTATAGGGCAGATGGAGTGTGGACAGAGTTTGCAGGTGGGGAATGGCCACTGGACATAGGCCAACTGCCTTGTTTTGAGAGGAGGCACAGGCCAGTCAGAACAAATACAGAGCACTCTGCTATCTTTACATTTCATAATTTTATTAAGTGGTTTTCAAATATTATGTGGGACATTAGTATACTAAAATTATTGTTCATGGTTTATCTGAAATTCAAATATAACTGTTTTTATCTGCTCAGTTTGGGGACTCTCCTGGGATAAACTTTTCAAATCATTCCCATTCTTCTATACATGGCCTACATGGAAACATGAAATACAGCCTATTGTTCCTGACCCAAGACCGTGGAAGACTTTGCTAATCAGAGGCAGGCGCTTGGGCACAGGGGACTTTGACAGAGGGGAGCCTCTATTATGTTTCAACTTCAAGCAGAAAAGTGCACTGGCAGAAACCCCAGGACCTGAGCCTACATTACCACAGCTCTGCCTTTGTCTGCTAGGGGCTGACCTATGACCCTCAAAATGATATCCTAAAGTTCTGCTCCCTGATGGCTGATTGAGTGATCTTCTGTGGAAGTCAGGTTATTGCAGACATCTGTAGTTAGTATAGAGTCAAGCTGGATGGACCCTAACCCAATGTGACTGTGTTTTATGAAGAGGTGAGGAGAACAGAGATGTAGAAAGGGAGAAAGCCACATGACCCCAGAGGCAGGGATGCGATAGATTTCTCTATAAGCCACGCACTTCCAGCAACACCAGAAGCTAAAAGAGGGGCCTGGAAAAGATCCTTAGGAAGAACCAACTCTGCTGACACTTAGATTTTGATCTCTCCTCCAGGATGGAGAATTTTTTTCTGGTGTTTTAAGCCACCCTGCCTGGTTGGACTTTGCCATGGCTGTCCATAGGAACGAAGACAGTCGCCTTCACTGGACTGCAGATAGAAGAAGTTCTCTGTAGTAATCTCCAAGTCATGAATGGAAGGTGTGGGCTACTCCTCTGGAGTGGAATTCCCATGCTGAGGACACAGAACTGCATGCTTATGGTCCTGCCTCTGTGTGTGCGTGTGCATGTGCATGTGTGTGTGTGTGTGTGTGTGTGTGTGTGTGTGTGTGTGTGTTGGGTGATCTGTTGACTGTGCTTGGTAGCACACTTCTCCAGCAGGTTAGACCCTAGAGCTCCTCCTTTTACAGATGCTCAACTTAATGTTATCCTGTGTGATGCTATCAGCAAGGTTGTCACAGGATCGATACTTCCTGTCCAATACTTAGGTAAGAGGATGTCAGTACCTACTAGAAACTGTACCAGTTGCATAGATGCTCCTGCTTGGAAACTGCATGGTGTCTTCTCCTCTCAACAACTTTATTGCTTGCTGTGTGATCCAAAACTATGAAATAAATTCAATGTGGTCTATATCCATGAAAAAATTGTAGAAAATATATGTTATTCATTGCTTAGCAGAATGCACTGTCCCCATTCTGGACAATTAAGGATTAAATGTGTCAGTGAGCTCACCTTGAATAACGGAAGTCATGAGTTTGAAGTTCTCAAGAGATTGGGTGTTCGTTCATCCACTACTATGTACAAATCCTAGCTCTCACAAGGCTCTGTGCAGTGGGTGTCTCAACTTACCTGGCTGACATTTTGGAAGGCCTGACTGCACCCCGATTGGGCATTGATCATCCAATGTCTGCTTGCAGCCTGGGGTGGACAGCTGGACCTGGCCATAACTCTCCACCCTTTCAGTGGCATCTCTGAGAGAGGCTCCTCACTTAGGTCAAGGTCCTTGTTTTAGGTCCTCACCAAAGTTTTGGGTTCTTGTCCCTTTGAGTCATCTCGTAGACTTTCCCTGGGGTTCATGTTCTTCCTTTTTCCTATTTCTTCTCTCAAACTGCCATATCATTGCTTCAGGAGCTCACCTGTGCTGGTAAGTCTCTCTGGAGCCATCCCTTTGCCTTCTACCTAACTCTCCTGTGACCCATCTCGGTCTATCAGAATCAGATGATAGTGACACCCACATTCCAAAATATGTCTGATTTCACCAAAACCTTCGTGGTCTCTTTCTGAGTGCTTCATTCTGACGTCAGCATATGCTCTTTCTCCTCATCTTCCATGCAAGAGCAGCCACTCCACCCTTTGGGTCCAGGTATAGGGAACATGGTTGAGTTTACTCAGCTGTTTTTAAATGATCCTCTGTGACCTTCATGTTAGGGAACAAATTATCATAGGAAAAACACAGAGTCCCCAGGAATGGTGATGCTTATCACGCTGGGTTTCACCCCATGTCCCTGGTCATCAGATTAGCTGTGACTTAGAGCCTGCTAATTGTCTGTGCTGCCACCCAGGAACTCCAGTGCTACCTGTGCACTCCCAGGCCTTCCCACTGCAGGACAGATGTTGACTGTGACTATTTCCCATGCACACATCTGCCCTGTTTTCTGAGGCAGTCACGAGAGCCAGCCAGCTTAGACGAGCAAGGCCCTGGCTCCTGGGCAAGGTGCGGTGCTGCCAAGTTTCTGAGGGCCAGGCTTGGGCTTCTCCAAGCCTTTGATGTGTGTTCCGTGACTGGCAGAGCCTTTGCTCTACCCAAGTAGAGCATTCTCTTTGGGTGGCCGTTGGCCCAAATGAGTCAAGAACCTACAGTCTCTCGGTAGTGATAAAAAAAAAAAAAAAAAGCATTGGCGCTGGTGATTTTTTGTTTTGGCAGCTACGGTTCTTTGTCCTCAAAAGTCAAGCAGATGGTGTGAGAATCAGCCTCTGAGGGTGGATAGAGCCACGCAGGCCATGGGCTCCTCCAATGCCCGTGAACATTTGTTAGGAAACCTGGTTTCGACCCCAGTTCAAAATGCTGTGGCCTGGCAGGAAGCCTGGCCCCACTAGGGACCAAGGGTGCAGCCTGTGGTGGTGGTGGATTTTCTTTTTTAAGCACATAATAATTTGCAGATGCTGACAGTTACCAGTGAAGCCAGAGCAAAGCTGCAGATGCCAAACCACAAAAAAATATATCATTCTTACCATCTGATTCCTGGAAATGACACAGCATCCTAGTGGTAAAACAATTCGCAAAGACAGATAGGTCTGTTCCCTTTAGGCAGCCTACTGGTGCTGATTAGGTGGAATCTGTTGGCTATTTATCAACCGTGTTGTTCTACAAAGATGGAGAGGGTTCTATTTGCTCCTATTAGTGAGGCAGGAAGAACATCTATCTTGCTTATGTGACAAGTCACTTTTTTAAAAAAAAAACTCAACTGCACAGAGAACATTGTAAAAGAGATCCTGGGCACTTGTGCAGGCCCCCAAACAGCTTCACACCATGGGGCGCTAGGGGAGCTTGCGGAAGGAAGCCCTTGGACCCCTTCTCGGAGAACCTGCTTGACATAAAGGACATAGGAGTACCAAGGAAACTACTCTATTGAAACAAAATATCATGCCTCCAGAACTATGATAGGGTGGCCAATCATTTAAAAAAATTAAAACATTAAAAAACAAGGTCAACCTGTCCAATAATTGCCCAAGGAAGGTACCCAGGAAGGTCATTTATGACATCCAAATGTGGTAGGAAATGTCCGATTTTGATCGTCTCCTTTGTGTGGTTTATGCTTGTTATGGTTTATGTCTAGTTGTCCCCCCAAAGCCTCATGGAGTCATTGGGCGGGGACTTCTAGAGTCTGAGACTTGATCCGTGATCCCTGGGATTACGGGTTTTAGTACTGATGGGATTATGGGTGGAAGTACTTCTGGGATTATGGGTGTAGCCTAGGGTGGGAGCTAAGGCAGAGAGCCTGAATGTAATATAAAGAGAAACAGAGAGACAGACTAGAGCTCTAGCTGTTGCTGTTGCTCTGCTGCCATGTTGGTTGGCTACCTCTGCCACCATTTTGCTGCTGTTCCGCCTCCATGAACTGGATGCTCTCTGCTCTGTTCCACTCAGCCTTGGGCCAGCCAAATATGGACTGAAACCTCCACAAACTGTGAGCTAAATAAACCTTTCCTTCCTTCATTTTGAGTGTTGGGTATTTGTTCCAGCAACGAGCAAAAAGTAACTAATACAATGCTCTTAATGGGGGGAGGTAATGTGTGGTAAGATATGTTAAACAGTGACTGTAAGTGTGGTGTTGCTGGCTGGGGATATAGCTCAGTGGCACAAGAACCCACCTGGCAAGCACAAGGTCCTGGGTTCCATTTTTAGCACACACATAAAAAAGAATAGTGTTTCTTTCCCATCACACACTTCCTAGCTTCTACTGAGGGTCAGGCCTCCTGCTCTACCACAGCAGTGATGGCACTAGTGGGGCGGGTATGTTTGCAGATTCGATGGGTGCATCTCACAACCTCTGAGTCCTGTTTTCTCTGTCCCCTCAAACCTACTAGTTGAACTGGGTCCTCAGGAGGCTGCTAAGTACAACTCCATTCAAGACACCAAAACAGGTCAAAATCAAGTGCAAAGGTCCTTTTTATGTGCTCAGTACCCATCTGGTGGGCCCATTCCATTCCCAAGATGGCAAATAAAGGAGCCTGGTTTTCAGCGACATGAGCTAATGACCCTGGACCATCTTTTCTCTAGATCCTTCAATCATATCTGCACAACCTCTATTTCTTCGTAGTTACCTCCACAGGTGCTGGGGCCCAGGACTCGAACATATGATAATCCCCTCACGATGATCTTTTCAAGAAAAGCCTAAAGTGAAGACAGTGTGGGAGCCAGGAAAGGTGAAGCTAATGCTAGCCCAGGGCAGCCCCTTGACAGCACAGTGGGGCTCTACACTCTGTGTCCTGCCAGGCCTGGCTGTCTCCCTGAGTCTGTGCAGTCCCACGGTGGGGCAGGGCTGTGTCCTTCCTTTCATAGAAGGGTGAGGCATTGCAATGATTCCTAGGGGCCTCAGTGATGGGTTAGGGCTGGGTTCCAGCTGCTCTGCTCCACCAGTGCCCTGCCCTGTGCTATGGATTGGATGTGCCTCCTTCCCATGTGAGAAGCTTGCTGTCCAGCACTGGGGGTAAGAGGCTGTGAGGCTGTTGGAGATGGGGCTTCGTTCAGGGTAACAGGGTCTCAGGGTCACCACCTCAGTAGGATTATGCAGTCCTCAGAGACCTCAGGCACTCCTGCAATAGTGGGTTGCAAGGCTGGGTCCTCCCCATTCTCTGACCCCTCCCAGTCTCTCTAACTCCTCCTTATTATTTCTGTCTCTTTCTGTAGCTCCTCCCTACTCAGTGTTCCTCCTCATTATCTCTGGCTCCTCCTCATTCTGTAGCGCCTCCCCATTCTCTGGTTCCCCCCACTCTAGCTGGTCCCTTCCCACTCTCTGACTGTCTCCCAGGGCCTCCCAAGCTCTGAAGCCCTGTTGACATCTGCTCTGTAATGCAGCCAAGTAGGCCTTCATCAGAGCAGAGCAGAATCCAGTGCTAGGGCCCCAACTTCCAAGACTACCTTAGTGAGCCTCTTCTCTTTATAAAGTGCTCTGTGGGCACAATGTGTTCAGCCTCATGGCCCCCAGCAAGGGGTACCTTTTATCACAGATCGCCATATATGTAGACAGTGGGCAGAGGGCCCCTCCACGCAATGCACAGCCCTGAGAGTCGTTTCCCAACTATGCACCCCACTCAAACTAGTTCCTTGTGCCGAGACACAGCCTGTCCCATGCCTGACCCTGCGAACACCCACTTCAGCCCTCAGCAGGTCGCCTTGATGAAGTGTTGACAGCAAGGCTCTGCTTCAGCCCACCAGCACCTGGCAGAAACCAACAGGGTGGCACTGCAGGCTCTATTCATGGCTTTCATAGCCAAGAGATCTGCAGAGGCTCACTGCCTTGCTGGGCTGCGCAAGCAGGAGAGATGGGCTCTCTTGCAATCTCTGAAGCCTCTTTTGGGAGGTAAGCAGTTTCCCTCATCATGGCTCATTGCAGAGGCCGAGCTGGAAGAAAGCAGGGTGTGGGAGCTCTGGGGAAGAAAGAAGAGGAGCTGGCTACGGAGGGGGACGAGGGGATGGGCAGATGGGAGTGGTGGGAATGGTTTTGAGGAGGTTGACTTTGTAGTCCTGAAGTGCAGTTTTGGAAAGATAATTAGACTGCAGCACCACTTCATGTTATTTCAGTGGCTTGTCACTGCTGGCTGCCTGTGGGGAGGCTATGGGGTCAGGTGTGCTCAGGCTGGACATAAGCAGTGATGATCTCGAGTTTGCTTACAGGGCTGTTTGCCCTCAGGAGTATGTATGACATACATCCCTCTGCCTATCTTTGTAGCCTGGGCTTTTGACAATAGGTAGCTAGGATGTTTCTGGCCCTAGGAGAGATCAAGGCAGTGACAAGGTGGTTTTGGTACAGGTGCCTGTGTCCCTTGGGGCACCTTGACCCCTGGGTGAGGAAGTCAGGGCTGGTTCTCAGATGTTGATGTCTATTCGAATCAGCCAACGAAACAGAGACTTTCTTGGGGTTATGCAGGGGAATCCACTGGAGAGACTTTCTAAGGGGTATTCCCAGGGGACTTGGACTAGGGAGCACACGTCCTCTCCAGGCAGAAATAGCTATAGAGGATGCAAGAACTTACCTGTGCTTTTGACACAAAATGCCAGTATTTCGATTTATGTAAAAATAGAATCTGTCTTGCTCAATATTCATCCCAGCAGTAGGTTGAGGGCTAAGAGAAATGCAAAGCCCTGAATCCAAAGCAAATGGAATGCCTTGCCGCTGGCAACTTTGAGGGCTCTGTGGAAGCACATGCCTTCCTTAGCCCTAGATGGATTTCTCTTGTTGCCTTCTGTCTCAGTTACTTTTTTCTCATTGCTGGGACAAAATATTCAACACCCAAAATTAAGGAAGGAAAGGCTTATTTAGCTCACAGTTTGTACAGTTTTCAATCCATATGCAGCTGGCTCCAAGGCAGAGTGGCACATGGCGGAGGGCAGCAGTTTGTGGTGGTGGAAGCAGCAAAACAGCAAGAGCAAAGGGAGGAGTAGGGGCTGTGGCAGCTAGCAAGCCTCTCTCCCTCCCTTATATTGTGTTCAGGCTATCAGCCCCAGGGTGGGTGTGGCACTCACACCCACAATCCCAGCACTGGATCACGAATTAATCACAAACTCTATAGAAATCTGCCGCATGACTGCATAAGGCTTTTAGACACAACTAGACACAAACCATAACAGCTTCATTACACCCCTGCTCTTCACTTAAATACTTATCTTTTAACACTTACAAGTGCCAGGCATGGCGACAAAGGTAAACAAAACTGGACCCCAGAGTGACTTCCTGGAACCTGTCTCCATGGAATATCCTGCAATGCTGGTTGCTTTGCTTTCTTTCCTGCACTTCCTGACTTACACTTCAACCCAGATGTCCATTGTCCTGCAGAGCAAAGAACACTTGGCCTTTTAATTTGACTCCAAGTTTATAGTCTTGGAGCATGTAGTGCCCAGGGCCAAAGCAAAGCCTGTAGTACTCAGGACCTGTGTGTACTAAGCCAACTTTTTTCAGTACCAATGATCCACCATAGGGCCTTGTGCATCCTAGGTAAGCACTCTAGTACTGACTATGAGCACAGCCCTGGACTGGATCCTAAATAAAGCAATAAAGGGTGTTTACTGGAGCTCTGAAGACCAAACTTTTTTTTTTTTTTTTTTTTCTTAAATCCAAATAGGACTCCTGGAAAGCTCCTGGCTGGGATACTGCCTTTAAGTTATGGTGGTTTCATACTGGCCAGAGCCTAAGGGCAACTTTCAGTGCCCATGTATTCTCTAATTTAACTCTGAGGATGTGAGATAAAAGTCCCTGCATGTTCATCAGTCTGGGGCTGGTTGACCTTCATGAATTATAAAGGTAATGCCATGTCTTTGCTTTAGGTCAGCTCCTCCTGGAGAGTGAAGCTCCCTGCAAGGACTAGAAGGTATCCCCAGCTCCCTGGTAGCTTGTCTGCTGGGAGGGGAAAGAAGGTGCTGCCTATACCTGCTGAAAGGGTACACTGCCAACCAATTGGCTTGAATTCTACTCCTGTCCTGTCTCAGGAGCACTGGACCCCCTACCCCACCCCAATTTTTTAACCATGCTGTTTTCTTCCTCCACAGACCCCCTCCTACCCCATCTGTATGCACAAATCCTACTTGCTCATCAAAGTCTAGCCAGGCTGCTTCACCTCCTCCATTCTCCTCTTGCCTTGGGCTTGTCTACCAAGCTTTCAGGTTGTGGTTGCCATGGTGATCCTCCTACTTTCCTTCTGAGCATGGATTCCACCAATTCCTTCCTCTCCTGGAGCATCCAGCCAACTTGGAGCTGGGAAATGGTCAGCACAAAGCAGAAATGGTGTTCCTGCAGTGGACTGAAGCCCAGGCCAACAGGATGATGCCTTAGACAGCAGGGATAGGGGAAAAAGTAGGCAAAACAGGGCTGAGTGTGCTGGCTCACTCTGGGCTGTGGGTCTAGTGACATAAGCCTGCAGTTTTCAGTGAAAATTTCTCACATTATCAAGGTACCATAAAAAATCCTACTTCCAGAGCTGACATTCTTGGCATGTCTCAGAACTGAGGATGGTATACTGATAATAATTTAACATTCATAATATCCCATGTCTCAGACACTTTTCTCCTTATTGCTACAAAATACTTGACACCTGCAATCCTTTTGAAGAAGGAGAGTTTATGTTGGCTCATGTTTTCAGTCCACAGTTGGCTGTGCCAAAGCAGAAACTGCACTGTGGAAAGGCTGGGCAGAGAGGAGTGGCTCACCTCATGGTGGACAGGAAGCACAGAGGAGGCACCAAGGAGGCAGATGTGTCCTTCCATGCCATGCTCCTATGATCTTCCTACCAGGTACCACCTCCTAACAGGAAGTCAATTCTAGATCCAGTTCCCTTCCAGAAGTCCTGCTCTGAGCACATGAACATTTTGGGATTATACTTAATCTAAGCCATAGTACCTTCCAATGTCTACTCACTTCTCACCAGCTTTTGCAGTTGGGGAGACCATAATTTGGACATGTCACATGACTTGGCTGAGTTCTGATCCCTCCTGGGGGGCCAAAGTCAGGTCCTTCTTCTAGCCTAATCCATTTGTTATACAAATATTCAAAAATTTTACTGGAAAACATTAATTACATAGCTTATGCTTTTACTTTACCAAACAGATTGTGTGACATGAAAAGGAGACTGTGGACATTACTTTGCCGTCAGTACAGTAACGATGAAGTCTTAGTCAGATCCAGGGTTCTTCTCTGTCTGTCCATTGGATTTACCTGGAGCACTGGTTCAAACTAGATTCTGTTACTACACTTTGGTGATGGCTTCAGCTTCATGGTGACATCCATCAGCTTCCAGATTGCCCCTCTCCAGTGACCTTCAATTCTCATCAGTGAAAGGGATACAGCCAACCTCCTCAGCAGCCCTAAGCCATGGGATCTTGGGCCAGTTCTGGAATCTTTCCTTTTCTAAAGCATGCGGGTTGTAATCTGTGCATTCACAGGCAGACTGTAAATATCAAAAGATAATCCAGTTGAGAGCTTTTTACAAACTAAAACAGAACAGCCAACAATGAGTAGAATTACTAGTGGTATGGAATAAAGAACTATGCTTTTGTGTGAACCTTCTCCCTGGTTGTTTGCCAATGGCTGTCCCTTCTCTCCTTTGGCATCTCTCTCCCTCTGGCCCTAGAGGTGATTGGTACCCTTTGTGGGTTCCCATTACATTTTCTGAAAAGCAGAGAGATTGGAATCTGGATTTCCGAGCTGCCCCCAGTGTTTACCTTCTATGATTTCATGATTCTTAAGAATGCTTGGCCTGCTGGCATTGGGTGGTTGTTTTCTTAAGAACAAAGGAAGCCAGACAACCTAAACATGAAATACAATCCCAGCAATGAATTACTGGGGCTTTGAAAAAAATATTAAGCCAGAATGGTTATGTCTGATATTGGGCCTGGCGGCTGTGCCAGGGCCAGGTAATCAGAACCAGATGTTTGAACTTGACAAACACCTGCAAGTGCAGTTATGACTTTTACTTTGCCAAGCACTTTGGTTCAAGCTATTTGAAAGCGTTCAATAGCTTTGTTTAAAAAACCATGCCTTGTGGGACTCTTTGTTTTCCCAAACAAAATTTCTCATTACAATTACTGATGTCTCAGCTTCTTGGTCTTGCAAAGTTTTTTTTTTTTTTTTTTTTTTTTTTTTTTTTTTTTTTTTCCTTTTCTTTGTTTCACAATCCCTCAGGATGCCTCTGGGCAATTAGTATTGTATTATGTGTTTGGGGACCATCTTGGGCTTCTTCCCTGCAATGAGTAATAGGATTATTGGAGGGGGTTGGGTTATAAGATTTACAGGTGGGATCTGAGGGTGTGCAGCTCTGTGAATCTTGGATTCATGACAGAAGTAAGGGAGGGCAAGGGATAGAGAAACTTTGTCAAGAGAGGCTCTTAGCATCTCCTTGTCTGTTCCTGTGCTTGTTGGGGCACTTATACCACAGCTACCCACTGTGGAGACTCGGCTGCTCACATTCAAGCTGAACCAAACACATTCTGCAGGATGTGGGAATCCAGAGCCTCTGAAGTCCTGCTTTGACTGAGTTTGTGCCGTTTAGAGATAGTTTTCTTTCCTCCTTCTGTAATTTCCATTTCTCATTGTGTCTACCAAGGCCCCAAGTTCCTGGCCCAGCGATCGTAAGTCCACAAGGTCAGGGCGTTGTGAGTGTCCTTAGCTAAGCTGCCGTGGCTGAATCCATTCAACACATTTTCCTTTGTGATCCTTTTGAGTTTGAGGAAGAAGCAGAAGTTACACAGTGCCAGCTCTGGTGAAGAAAGTGAGCAGAACCCTAGCACACGGCTTCTACAGGCCTGCCTTTCCCTTCGATAGCATTTTGCAGAAACATGAACCACACTGTTGATCACACCTTATAAAGACAACCCCGGAAGGAGACTTCAGAAAGTGGCAGGAATGAGGGCATGATGGCAGTGATGTAATAAGTTCATTGTTACTGTAGCAAGTTAAAGTTTTAAACCTTCACCCTAGTTTCTGATCACTCCTTATATGTATGTAGATTTAGCCAGTGGTGTGGGGAATGGGACCATTTGTACTGCAGGACAGCTAATAGTTTTAGGGACAAATATTTCCATCTCTAACACGTCCCCTGTGGCCATCTGCTCAGTTCCAGCCTCCTGTCTTTGTAATCCCGATCTTCCCCTTTTCTCTTTGCCTCCCATTCCTTTCTTCCTCTCCTCCCCCCTTTGTACATTCCTAAAATAATCCCAGTGCTATAATTTACCTACTTCTTTTTTCTGATTCATGTTTTCAAGATCTTAATTTATACCCACAAGGGGCTGAATCTAAGGTATTTTGCTAGAGTCAGTCATTTCCCTAAAAGATATCCTAGTAATGTCCAATAACTAAGAAACTCATACAACATAGGTTGGCTATGGAATGAGAACGATAGGTCACAGGTATTTATCAATCAGAATTTGTTAGGCGTCTACTTTTGGGATGGAAAGATGATGTCTCCCACACCCTGCACTCCACGTACTTGCTGTCACAAGACCCACAACTCATTCAGGTAATGATGTTAGGGACCAGAGAATCTGGCGCACTCTGAAAGAATGAGGAGTCCCAGAGACAAGCCTGTAATATGTGGGTGAGGCTCTGTAGAGGACAAGTGCATGTTTATAGGAGCATGCTGCTCCAGCCCCAAACCTTGGAGGCTACCCTCATTGCCCTGGTTGTACTCCCCTCCTCATTTCTGTCCTTCTACTGCCTGAGAATGGACAGGTGTGGGCTCCTCTAAATTATGCTTTCTTCCTGGTTTCCTCTCCCAGCAGCTTCGGTACGCAGGCAAACAAGGACAACCTAGGCCGATGGAACAGGCCTTGAACATAGAAAAGACTAGGCTGACCTCTGGCTTCTCAACGTTGAGAGTAGAAGAGAGGAGCTGGTGATTGCAGCCTGACACAATGACTTTTTATTTTTTTATCAGGAAGATGCCCAACAGGTTATCCTTCCCTTTTTATTTATTTTTAAAATTAATTAATTAATTAATTAATTAATTTATTGTCTTTTTGAGACAGCGTCTTGCTATGCAGTTGAGGCTGGCCTTGAGCTCACTTTTGTAGCCCAAGCTGGTCTCGAACTTGCATCGATCCTCCTGCCTCAGCCTCCCAAGTGCTGGGATTACAGGCATGTGCCACCACGCCTGGCCTTCCCTTTTTAAAAAGTATTTTATTTATTTATTTGATAAGGGTCTCACTATACAGCTCAGACTCATAGTGGTCTTGTCTTAGCACACCCAGCACTGGAATTACAGGTGTACTCTACTACATTTGGTTCTTGGGCCAGCACAGCATGTGGTACTAGGGATCGAACCTGGGTCCTTGTGCTTTCTGGGCAGGCACTTAGACTACTCAGCTATCTCCCCAGCCCCCATTTTTCCCTTCTTTTCTTCCATCCATCGTCCACTGTGTATCACCAGCCTGTATTGGTGGTAGTCAGTCACTTACTCTCGCAAGGGCCATGCCGAGAACTTCCAGCAGTACAGGCAGTATTAGGAGGTGGTGCATGGGGCCATAGGAAGATTGAACAGACCTGTAGGAGGACAGATTGTATGGGTCTAGAGTGGGGCCAGCAAGGAGAAAACTTGAAGGGAGGCAAGTTCTCTCCTTGCAGGGATGTCGGTTTTGCCTTCTCAGACCCACATGTCCCTTCTTCTGGTGTCAGCCATTGTCATCTTGATCACTAAAGCTGGGTGAACGCAAGCCAATTGGTCTTTTCTAAGTGTTGGAGATGACTGGTGACACCACCAGGCCAAAGACAAACCATCCTAGACAAGCTTGAGATTTCTCCTCACAACCATGTATTCCAATGTTATAATGAAGAATTAAGTAGAGCCCTAATCCTTGGGGTGGAAGCCTTTCAGATCAAGCCCCCTTACACTTTTGCTTTCCTCTGCTTCACACAGAGCAATGGGAAGAGTCCTTATGCATGAAGCTTTGCACATCAGGAGAAAAGCTAAGAGTTTCTTAGTATGCAACAAACTCCATGAGACATATGTTCCCACTGGAAAATGTGAGAATCACACAAAGGCACACTTGCAATGGATACACACCTCCCATGTGAACCGAGTGGGCACGCAGTGGCTACCTCTACCTGGTCACCCACGGTGCTGACACTAGTACTGCTTGAATCCTGGGAAGTGAGTTTGGCAGTGCAGTTATACAAATCTGCCACTTATGGCTATGTGAAGCTCAGCAAGCCACATGCATTTTTGACCTTCAGTTTCCCTATGCCAACTCTAGGAGCAGGCTTGGTATCAGCCCTTTGGATAGAAATGGAAACTGATCCAGATTCCAGAATTAGGTGCTCAAGATCACTTGCAAATAAGTGGTGCAGAGGGAAATGAAATTCTGCTTTGAGCAGAGGGCCTGGCTATTTTGTAACAAGCACCCCCTAATTACTCCAGGTAGGCTCCATCTGCACCTGTGCCTGAGCCCACATCCATTCGACTCATTTCCTCGATGGATACAGAGGGCCCCCACCCTGAGGAGCAGGTCCTCCAGTGGGCCATTGACGGCAGAGTATAAGCATCACGGAATGGGGTTGGGGTGGGAACTACAAGCAAAGAGAGGGCTTAGTGCTGGCTAGAAGACAGCTTTATGTTTCCAGGAAGGTACTCACAAAACAGACCCAGGGATGATTAGCACCAGTAAGACTCCCACCTGGGCAGGACAGAATCTTGGAGATTTGGTCCTATTTCCTTGTCTGTTTACAGACAGGCTAGACCTGATCCAGATCTTGACTTGCACAGCACAGGAAGAGACTGTGGTCAACTGGTTGAGTGTATTGAATTAGGAATTGGTAGAATAAAGGACACAAAGATCACAGATCAAAGCTCTGACCCAATTTCCCTGGGGATGGCTCTGCAGGGAAAGGGATGGTCGGTGCATGATTCAGGAGCGAAAGAATTCTGTTGACCCAAAGCAAATCTCTTTCATCACCGGTCTTAGCCAGCTAAATAGCAAGCAGAAGGAAGCCCTCCATGGAGGAGGAGTTTGCTTGGAAGTAGCCTTGCAGTGAAGGGCATGTGCCACCGTCCCTGATGTGATACATTTACACATTTACAGAGACAGAGGCAAGAGGAAGGCAGCAGAGGTAGCATGAAGAGGGTTAAAACAAAGTCCCTGACCAGGAGAGCCAATACTGAGGGTGTGAATAGCCCAGGGCTTATGGGCAAGTGCTGGACAAACATCTTTACAGGAAGATTTTCTGTGTGAGATTGCAGGAGGAGCTGGGCACATCTGTGATCCTGGTTCTCTTGGAGTCTCGTGACAGTTTTGGTATTAGTCACACATGTGTGAGATCGCTTTCCCCAGAACTTCTGTCTATCATTATTTTTTCTTAGAGTTTGACACAAGTGCCACCATTTCACAGCAGATGCCCAACAAACCTGTCGTCTGTTTGCTCAAGGCTGTCATAGGGTTTCCAAGCCATTGTCATCATGCTGGTCAACATCAAGGTGGTCAACACCGTGTCTATTCTGAGCGGGGCCCAGAGATTAGGTCCATTAGAGAGCTTCCCTAGTCTTCTTTCCCTAGATGACAAAGTTGCTCTTGTTTGTCTTCCCTTTCCGGTGTGAGGAGGTGGGCCTGGTGCTGTTTAGGACTGCCACTATGGCCACTGTGTCTGTCATGCGTCATCAGACTTCTCTAAATCTCAGGAGCTCATCAACATGAAGGAGCAACCCTATGCCACTGTGTTTCTGTGGGCATATGGGAAGGTCAGGCTCACTCCTTTGGCATACAGTGTGGGTGCCTGAAGTGGCCTGTTGAGCCTCACTTCTTTTCTCCCTGTTGTTGTGGTTGTAACCAGTGTTGGACATGCTGTTGTCTGTAAGCAGACAAGCTCTAGGCTGAGCCTGTGGGGCACCCAGTACTTTGCCTCCCGCCTGTGGGATGGCCTGGCCTGGCCTGGCTTCCCAGAGGCCCCTGCTCAGCCTGAGGTTGAGGGCTGTACAACCACAGCAATTAGAGAACAGCATACAGGGAGGCACATGGTGCAACTTACTGAGCCTGGGAGATAAGAGTGGAGACTGATCTGTTGTCTTTCCTTTCCCTTCCCTTCTCTTTGGTACTGGGTATTAAAGCTGGAGCGTGTACCCTGAGTTATATCCCATCCCGTTTTCATTCTGAAACAGTAGCTTACTCAGTTGCCACGCAGAGCTAACTTGTAGTCCTGCTTCTCCAGTTCCACCCTGCTACTGACACAGTGTGGGCTCCTTCTATGTTGGGCCCTGAGTCCCAAGCATATGTAACAGACCTGACCAAAACCCAGAGTCCAAGTTATTGAGGCCAGAGCACGGTGAGGGCAGGGTAAGCTGCCTGCTTCTGCACATTGCTGTGATTGTCACTGTCACTATCGCCAGCAGTCCACAGAAGGCTCTTTTTCAATGAGTTGAGCTCTTAGGAGCCCATATCTGTAGTAGGGGTGGGACTTAGAAAGCCCCTGCTGTCTTCTCATACCAAGGAGTCCTCACTTCTGCATGAACCAAGGAGGACTGCTCCTTTCTCCAGCTGTGCTTCATTCACATCTGAGATTTGGAGCCAGCAAGCGCTCCTTTACTCTCTGGGTGACCACCAACTAATGAATCATGGAGTCCCCAGAGCCAGTCAGCACCAGCTCAGTGGCTGCTGCTGCTGCTGCTATAACCCTGAGTCTCAGTGGTGGAAAATGTGAGTTGATTCTTGCTCTTGTCAGCAGGGCTGGGGCCTCATGATGTGCAACCACTCAGGGCCTGGGTTCCACTTGCAGGAATTTTATTTGGTGCCATGGGGTAGAAATGGGGGAAAGGGACCAGAGCACATCAGAGGCCTTCACTGTCTCCACTAGAGGGTGACCCAGGTGGCTGCATCTCCCAGGCCAGAACTGGGCTGCAAATCACAGGCTCCCACCTACCCAGGAAGAAGAGACCTGGTAGGGAGAAACCACTTGGCCACCAGGCTTGTTTAGAGCTGGCACTGATAGCCGTTTTCTTAAGGGACCAGATGACCATTTTCTTAAGGGACCAGATGACCATTTGAGACCTTGGGGGCTATAAGGTCCCTGTCCCAACAGCTCATTTCAGGGAAGTTTCCACAGACTCTGTAGGCAAATGGCTGTGGCTATGAGCCAATAAAACTGCACTCATAGAGCAGGTGGCCAGCACATCCCCCAGAAGCCAGGACAGCATTTTGGACAGTGACATAGTGTTCCAAGGGAGATGACTCAGGAGGCCCTGCAGTTGTGGGGCCAGGGAGGCCACCAGGCTCTGTGGGCATGGAGGATGGAGCACCTGCTCTTCTTGCCCTCCCTCTCCTCCTTCTTCCCCCTCTCTCTCCCTTCCCTTCTCCCTTCATTTTTAAAGAACCAAACTATCTCACTACTTTGGAGTTCTAACTTTCTTATTGAAAACTGGTGAAATACAGCATCTAAAAGCAGAGGGGAAGTTAGCAACTGTTTGAAGCAGAATCTCTTTAACGTGGAACTTCTGTAGCCCTTATTTTCAAATACTTTGTATTCTAAAAATTCTCTTGGAAGCTTCTTAACTGAGAAGTTAAACTTAGCAATTCCTTCTCCCCATCTCCTTCTGTAAATATCCCCAGCGGCCTGCTGCCTGCACCCAGCTCTGCTCTGGTTATGGGACATGGGAGGAGGGGACGAGGCCACCTGATGAAAATCTTCATGGGGGCCACAGTCCAAGCAGTTTAAACACACACACACACACACACACACACACACACACACACACACACACACAATTCTGTAGTCTCTGTGAGTGTAGTAGAAATAAAACCTACAGCCAGGTATGGTGGTCCATGCCTATAATCCCAACCTTCTGAGGGCCTGTGGCATGAGGACCCTACATTCAAGTCCAGACTCGAGAGCTTAGCAACTTAACAAGACTGTCTTAAAAGATTTTTAAGAAAGCTGTGGATGTAGCTCCGTGTGAAGGACCTGGATTCAGTTCCTAGTAATGCAAACTCCGCCTCATCCCCAGCCCTTGCAAGAACCAGGCCCTGTGAGAATGGATGCTGTCTCTCAGGAGCAGGTCTAAACCAGCATTGTCACTCAGGGTTCCAGGTGGAAAGGACAGGTAGAGTATAAGAGGGCTGAATGGTAAGATTTAGTTTTCTTCAGAGCCCTTCTCTGGTTGGAGTGGCACCCTGTGAGAAAGTGGGAGCCAGCAGCCCTGCTCAGGCCCTGGCTCAAGGCTGCACACACAGGCAGGATCTGAGGGCCCTGGTAAGGCACTGAGAGACCTCTCTGTCCACTGTCACTGCCATCCTTAGTGCCACTGTGGCTGGGCAGGGAGGGTCAGTGTCCAAGGCTCCTGTCTCTGTTGTCACACATCTGCTTCCACCATGTCCCTAGGCCTCCTTTATCGGAGGAGCTCAGAGACCGCAGTGGTGGCTGGCGTTGTGTGCCAGTCTACTCCAGCAGCTGAGACAGCAAGCAGCACACTGTGGATGGCATATGCCTTCTCCCCATGCCTGTGTCTATGCCTGAAGCCACCCATTCTCCTTTTATGGTACAGGAGATTGAACCAAGGGCATTTGGCCTGAGCTACATTCCCAGCTTTTGTTAATGAACTAGCTATATTTTACTTTGAGACAGAGTCTCCTTAGAGTTGGTTAGGCTGAGCTGGATCCTTTCATCTCAGCCTCTTAGAGTGCTGGGATGTGGGCATATGCCACTAAACCTGGCTGAAATTTCCACTTTTTTAGGATACGTGGCATGTGGGATCAACTCCTCATCCCCAGTGACCTCACGCCAACTAAATCTTCTGCTCTGACGCCACTTCTGCATCATCCGCCTTCTAAGGAGGTTGGACTGGGGCTTCAGCACATGACTGGGAGGGCAGGTGTCAACCCTTAACCCCAGCCTTGGCAGTGAGAAATGACCTGGGCTGAAGGTTAGCTGAGTCCCAGGGACCACCTCAGGGGAGCTAATGAGTGTCACCCGAGGAACAGAAGAGTACCCTCCAGGCTACAGGGCAGGAGCAAGCAGGATGGGGTGGGATGGGCTGCAGGGAGCTCTGGCATCGCACCCCTGGTTAGTCACTGCCAGGGGCCTTGGACCTTTTGAACTCATAAGGTATAATAGAAAAGTGTAGTCAATGCTTAATTTTTAAAATGTTACCGCACTAAAAGACGCATTACCACGAATCCCCCTCCAACTCCTCCCCCTGAGTTCCCAAACACTCACCCTACCCTCCCTGCCACTTTCCGTAGCAGCTCTGGAATCCACTTTCCTGAGGGTCTTTAGCAGCTTCATTGTCCTAAATGGATTACAAATGTTTCCCTTGCTGGTCATTTTGGCTTTGGGAAAGAGCTGCACGTTGCCTGGTGTCAGATCTGGAGAACAGGTGGATGAGGACACAGTGCCCTGTTTGTATCAGCTGCCTTTCCTTAGGATGGTGCTGAGTAGCAGCCTCCACTGTGGTTTTTTTTTTTTTTTTTAAATTTTTTTTTTTTTTAAATACAATTTGTAAAGACCTTCAGGAAAGAGGGCTCTCAGAAGTGCTGCAGAAAGTGGCTGGAAGGATAGCACGAGTGTGTCCAGAGAAGAGAGGTGCTTGGAGGGGGCTCATGGTGATGTGCCTTTTGCTGCAATAAGTTTTTAGAAGTGGAAACATACACTGAGTATTTTGATCACCCTTTGTAACTGCATGGAAAGGTCGGTGATCTCTTTAAGCAGGGGATGGCGTGGCTGGTGGGAAGACCATGCACACTGCTACTTCCCCAGAGGGCCACAGTGGCTGTGCTAGGGTGTGGAGGGCTGGGGAGGGGGAGCCACCAGGTCTTGCAGTGTCTTTGAGGTTACCAAGTGCAGCTCTATTAGTTTCTGCAGGAGCCCTCGAGACTTTCAGTGAGCACTTCAGACAGGGGTGACATCTACAGTGTGGGACACGCAGAGTCCTGCTTGGCTCCCAGTGCCTAGGTTTTCCAAGTGCCAGGGAGTTACTGTGTGTGTTCTGCCTAGGGACCTGGGTGCTGGAACTCCATTCTGTGATGGCTCAGCTTCCTGTTGGCCAAAATGCTCTGGAATGGTGGAGCAGATAAAGTGGCACTCTCCATGATGTCTAGATCCTGCCCCACAGAACTGCAAACAAGTCAGCTGCCCAGAGGGACTTTGCGGATGTCATTCTGTGAAGGACCTCGAGGTGGGAAGATGACTCTGGGCCTTCTGGGCAGGTCTAGCATCACTCAGGGACCTCCCAGAGAGGAGGGAACAGAAAAAGCCACTGGGCAGTGAGAGCAGAGAGTGGCGGGACCCTTGGACTGGCTGCTGGCTTTTGTGACTGCTGTGGGCTGTGGAACCTGGACAGGCAGAAGGACATTGGGCCTTCTCCCAGTTTAGAAGATGCCAGTGTGGCCAATGCCCTAGGGCTGGGATTTGAGTTTCTGGCTCTGAAGGGTAAGCATTTTTTTTTTTTTTTTTATTCATTACTGCAGATTGAATCAGAGACGTTATACTGATCTACAACCCTAGTGCTTTTACTTTTGTTTTCAGTTTTGAGACACAGAGTCTCAATAAGCCTGTAAAGAAACTTCCTGCCTCAGCCTCCAAAGTAGCTGGAGTTTAGGTGTGTGTCAGTTTGTCCAGTGACACCAGTGTTATTTTGAATTGCTCCATTTGCATTGGCTTGTAGGGAACTAATAAAAATGAAACACCAAAATCGAGGGGGTTTTCAGGACCCATAGGTCTAACATGTGCCAGATATGTTGGTCAGTAGCCAAGTCAGAAGAAGCTTGGGGTAGTACTGAGGATTCTGGCCTGAAATAACTCCTGCCAGAGGGTCAGGGAACTCTGCGAGTCATTCTTCTTGCTTGACTTACTGTAATGTTTCTGTAGACAAGCAACGTATAACTCTAGAAGGAAGCATGTGGTAGACTAGCCTCCTGTTAATCATGACAAATTGCATTTTCTGTGGCTTGCAAGATCTGTTGTTGTCCCTTATTTAAAAGCATGGCAGGAGAATACTGTGAGACTCTCCATCTCTGCTGCTGTGTTTTGAGCAGACACTAACTTGTTTTCCCTGTCTGCATGCAGAGCTAGAAATGGAGTGAGAAGAGGGAGGTTAAAGATGTAGGGAAAGGCTGGGGAGATAGATTGGTGGCATAAGCGACTGCCTGGCAAGCGCAGTCTCTTGAGTTCAATCCTCAGCAGCACATGCCCAGCCAGCCTGGAGCCCTGGGTTAGCCAAGCTGGCCCCAGAGCCAGCGTGGTGGCACATACCAGCTATCCCAGCAGTGGGGAGGCTGAGACAGGAGGATCACTATGAGTCCAAACTGTGTAATGACACCCTGTATCATCAAAAAAAAAAGTCATAGGCAAAGTTCTCATCATGACAGGAGGGAGTAGCAGCTTAGATAAGACTGGTGTCTTGGACCTTTCTTTGGAGCAGAGCAAAAGGTATCAGTTATACTTAAATTGTACTAAGTGGTAGAGTTCAGATCTGTCAATGCCGGGGTCACTTCCTTGTTGCTGGGTGTATTGGTCAGGGTTTTACTTAGAGAAACAGAATAGATATAATATAAGGAATGGATATTAACACAAAATATATAATCTATAAGAAACTGTAAGATTGGCTTACAGTAGTCAGCCACAGAGTCAGATGAGGAAGTGCGCACAGGCCGTCTGCACGCTCCAGACTGAAGAATTCAATCCCGAGGCCTGGACTTCACTGCAGCACTCCGTGTAAGTCTCTGTCGGCTGATGGGTCTGCAGTGGAAGACTGAAGTGTCTGTGGATGGACGCTGAAGAGTCTGTGACAGATGGCAAAAGATCTAAGCTAGAGGCCGAAGAGTCTGCGCTGCAAGCCAGACGATGAAGTCCAGTCTGAATGCGAAGACTGAAGCTTCTCCTACAAAGTGAAGTGTTGACTCCTCCTTCAGCCCTTTAAAAAGTCTTTTTGTGCTCAGTCATTCTGATGTGGGCTCATTGCGCCCTAGGGTAGAACCAATCATACCCCAGGACGGGCCCTTGATCCTGTTCTAGGGAGAAATCCAATCATATCCTAGGCGGGCCCTGGTCACACTCCAGGGAAGAACTAATTGTACCCTAGAGTGGGGCTCCCACCAACAGGGAACCGGGCTGCGGAGTCAGTCAGCCAAGTTGACACACTGTATCAACCACTACACTGGGATACAATACCTGAGAACAGTAACTTAAAGGAGGCGAGATCGCACACAGTTTGTAGTGAGTTCAGTCCAAGTCTGCCTGGCTCCAAGGCAGGGAGACATGCACAGGGGCCTGGCACAGGAAAGCTGTTCATGGCATAGTGATCAGGAGGCAGGGTATGAAGGGAGGAGCTAGGAAGGGAGATGCACCCCTTCAGGCCACACCCCCACAGCTGTCTGCCCTCCCATTGGCACATGGAGCACATTCATGTCATGTGGGCCAACGCACTGACCAGTGTTACACACCCCCGATCTAGTCACTTCGTGAAGGGCCACCAATGAGCACATGAGGCTTTAGGGGACATCAGATATAAACCATAACTCTTGTTGTATCTGAATACTTGGGATGAGACAGTTTATTTTTTATTTTTTATTTCTTTTAATTTTTTAAAAATGGGTGAAATTAATATTTTATTGTCATTTATAATCAGATGGCAATTGGGTACATAGTTTCCATATTGATTTTTTTTTTTTTTTGAGACTGGGGTTCGAACTCACACCCTTGCACTTGCCAGGCAGGCACTTGTGCCATGGAGCCATCTCCCCAGCCTCCACACTTATTTTCTTTTATTTTTATTTTTATTTTTATTTTATTTTATTTTATTTTTTTGTTTGTTTTGCTTCACTTTATTTTTTTTTCCTTTGGTCTATTTTTTTTTCAATTTTTTTATTGTTTAAATTTAACAATGGTTATCTTACATATTTTCATCATCACATCAGTTTAGATTAATACGTATAGGTATAAAAGATTGATCAAACAATTAAACATTAACCTTTCTAAATCCATATTACTTTTTTTTTCTTTTCCCCCCCTCCTTTCTTTGAAAGTTGATATATTGCACATTGTCCTCACAATCATTCTATAGAGTGCAGTGTGTGGGCATGACCCACCTCCCTATTGATGTTGCATAGAAAAAAGAAAGAAAGAAAAAAAAAAGGAAAGAATATACTTCTCTTTGGACTAAGAGGAAGCAGATACATACACAGTCAAAAGTTTTGCAATTGCAGTGTGCCACTAGTGAAGCTTGTGATGTTGGAGGCTATTGAATCTAAGCCTCCTAAAGCTCATCTCACCAATCTAGCTCTGCGTTCCA
>PVJA010032024.1:0-24441 GCA_004027025.1 Myocastor coypus
AGCCTCCCGAGTGCTGGGATTACAGGCGTGCACCACCACGCCCGGCTATCATGCTGATTTTATTAGTGTAACTTTGTAGTACAACTTTAGGTGAGGAATTGTAATGCCTCCTACTTTAACTTTGTTGTCCAGAATTGTCTTTCCAATTCTGGTTCTTTTTTGGTTCCAAATGAATCTACAATTTTGTACATTCTTTGATTTGTAAATGTCTGCATAAAAGTATGGAACTGCTTTTTTTGCATTCTATAGAGTTTTATTAGAATATCAATGATTGATGGCAAATACCAATTTCAAGCTAAGTCTAAGATGTTTGATATTCAGAAAGACAGTACTATTAAGCTCAATTACCTATGTTATAGAGCAATAGTATCATGAAGCTTCTCTGCTGGAGGGTTGAGAATGTGAGTTAACAGACCAAAAATTGGAGAAAAAGAAGGGCTACAAAGATAGCCAATATTTTGGCCCTAGCCGTTCAAGGTCAGTGAGGACTCAGGACATAAAAGAACCTGTGCTGTAACATCCTATAATTCAGTGTTGTCCCAAATTTTCTGGTCAAGGAGATTATAGGACCTCAGAGGAAAGGGACAAATGAAGTATAGTATGTTAAAGGAACATCACCTAGAGAAAAAAATATTCTCTCAGGCTTTCACAGAAAGCAAACTGGTCAAGTGAATGGCTGTGACTCAGCCCTATGGCTGACACTGACAACAGTTCTACAAAGCACTGTACATGGTTCCAAAGTTAATCCTGAGGGGTTTTGACCTTGGAAGATACAAAAGATGAATGTTTTGTTATACAGATCTTGCTTTAATTTGTTCTTGATCAGCCAGCGGAAAAGCTTAATTACGAGGCATAAAATGCAGAACTAGATTAGCATGATGAGCTGTAAGAGGCTTAAATCAACAGCCTACAACCTTGCCAGTTTCACCAGTAACCCAGTGCAATTATGGAACACTAGACTCTGTATACAACTGCTTCCTCTCAGTTTAAAGAAAAGAAATTCTTCCCTTTTTCCTTTCTTTACCAATGTCGATTAGAAAATTTATCATGTCTATACCTTGTATATACATAACTACTATGAGGACAATAATATGCCATGTATCAATTATCACAAATGTACTACTAATGGGTTTTGAAACTATCATATTGTTATTTCTCATTAAAAGTAATAAAAAATAAAAAATAAATACTCCAAGGACAAAAAAGAAAAGAAAATCTGTATTTCTGTCTTCATTAAAAAATTCATTCATTCTATCATTCTGGAAAAAGCAACCAAATTTGTGTTTGTTCAGGAAAGATGCCTGGGCTCATAGTTGGCACCCAATGTTGATTTCACAAATAAAAGAAAAAATTTGCATCATGCTTTTTCACAAAACAAATTTTTTTTGCAATCAAAAGCTTTCATAAACCAAGGTATCACTCTATAAGGCAACAATTTCTGTTCTACTATATTTTGGGTTGGATTTGAATCTTATTTAACTTCAGGATACCCAAGTGATAATGTAATATTTTCTATATTAGCAATCACTAATTTAGACTTTTTAGAACTTGAGACATTAAATCATATTGTCCTGGGTTTGATGTGGTTTAATACATGAATTCCTTCCAAAGCATCCCTGTCAAATAGGACTCACCTTTAAGAACAATCCCATTACAACCTGAGCATTGAATACCAAGTTTCATTCCATGACTAGTCAAATCTGTTTTAAATGGTAGTTTTTAGATCCAGAAATGATCACAAACATGACATTCTTTGAGGTAAACTTGAAAAACAGGACACTGTGGTCTATTTTGATACTCAGACAGTGATGTTAAGCTCAACTGCCTATGTTATGGAGTGATAGTATCACTAAGCTTTTCTTTGGAGGGTTAAGGATATAAGTTTACAAACCAAAAATAGAGAAAAGAAGGGCTACAAGGATAGCCAATATTTTGGCCCTAGCCCTTCAAGGTCAGTGAGGACTCAGGACATAAAAGAACCTGTGCTGGAACATACTATAACTCAGTGGTTTCCCAAATTTTCTGTTCAAGGAGATTATGTAACTACAGAGGAAAGTGATTGAAGTCGTATAATGTGTCAAAGGAGAGTCACCTAGAGAAAATATATTCTCTCGGGCTTTCACAGAGAGCAAACTGGTCAAACAATGGCCATGACTCTTCCAGATGGCTGACACTGACAACAGTTCTACAAAGCACTGTACATGGTTTCAAAGTAAGTCCTGAGGGATTTCACTGACCTTGGAAGATACAAAAGTTACATGTTCTGTTACACAGTTTTGCTTTTACTAACCCAGCAGAAAAGTTTAACCACAAGGCAAAAAACATAAAGCTAGATTAGTACTTTGAGCTGTAAAAGGCTTAAATGCATAGCTTCCAACATTGCCAGTTTTGCTAATAATCCACTGCTATTATGGAACACTGGATTATGTATACACCTACTTTCTCTTAGTTCAATGGGAAGAAATTCTTTGTATCAACAGTGATTAGAATAATTATCACGTCTATACCCTGTGCTCTGTATAACTACTATGAGGACAATAATATGCATTGTATCACTTATTGGGAATGTACTAGCAGGTTTTTAAACTGTCACATTGTTATTTCTTATTAAATAAAATAAAAATAATTTTAAACAGAGCATGTAGGAAGGTCTGTGTCATTCCTAGATTAGGAATCCCACCGCTGAGGTGGCCACATGAAGGGAAGTGGTAGGCAAGTGGCCTCCTCAAAACGTCTGTCCATAGTCTCTTTTTCTCTGTTGGATGCTATCTTAAATTTACTGAAAAGTTTGCTGTTGCCGCTCAGCAGGAGCTGATATTCAACACATTTTCAAACTCCAAATTCCTCTGTGCTGTCTTCCTAGAACAGCTTGAGGGGGCTGCCCAGTTGGTTTTCTGGGTGTCCTTTGGTGGCCACGTTCTGGACAGGACAGTGGTTCCCTAAACAGACCATCTCATACACAGATCCTGCACACACCCCACACAACCCAGTGTCCTGATGCACTGAATTTTGCCTTCAGGTGACTGACACAGAGCATGCACTTTCTTTCTGAGAATGCAGGGCCCTCCAAACTCAGTCTCCAGCCTGAGCACTGTGTGGGGAGTACAACAGTCCTGCAGAGCACAGAGAAAACAGGACCCAGTATTCTTGCATAAGAGCGAACACAAATGGCTAATAAACTATATGAAAAGACTTGTACTAGCCTTATAATGGGAGAAATGCTTTGAAACTTTTGTGAGTCTCTTACAAAATTCTTCTCTTTCTTTTGCAAAACTTTTTTAAGAGTATTGAAGGACACATTTTTAGATGCGTACTCACAAGATTTTAATTTATAAAGGTATCCAAATGACTCTACAGTAAAGTTACTCCATTAAAAGAAAAAAAAAAAAAACTACTTAAAATTGTTGTAGGGAGGGCCCAGGAGCACTTCATAAAAAGTAAGGGGAATGATGTGGGAGGACACATATCCTCCTGTGGGAGTTTTCATTGAAAGGGAACAGAAATTCAGAATGGGTTGGTTTGATGAACTGTGCTGGGCTTCAGGTGTGTTCTGGGTCTTTAGTGCCCTGGTATCCAGCCTGGGATGAAGGAGACTGGGGAAACGTAAATTTATTATATGAAAGTTGGATACAGAGGTGGCTCAGGTGGTAGACTCCTCCCTGTTCGACTGTAGTAAAAGACAGCTCTCAGGTAGGCAGTTTATTATCTTAGAAATTAGCTAACCCTGAGAGGGCAAGATTTTCCCAAGCCTATATGTGCCTCAAGTACCTGAGAATCAAGACTGTTTCCCGCAGCACTGATTATTATAGTAGAAGTAACTTAGGTGATTAGCCACAGAGTATTAACACAATAGGCTAAGGCACATCACTGCAGAGCAGGCTACTAAGCAGCCGTTAGGGAGGTAAGGGCTTCTGTGGTTCTACTTCTTGGTGAGCTGACTTTGGACAAGTTACCTGACATTTGTGTAGTTCATTTTCTCACATGTACATGAGGATAATCATTGTAGCCAACACACTGGCTATTGTACAGTTAAAATCAGGGCATTTTTGTCAAGTACTGAGAAAGAACTGCAGCATATAGCTATTATAAATGTCAGATTTTATTATCTGTGATACTTTATGAAATACAGTTTCATTATGTAGTTAGAAATGTGAATAAATCAGATTACAGATTGTGTATGTATACGCATACTCTATAATTACTTGTATGTATGATGAATACTTTATGCACATGCATATGTATCCAATTTTTGTTTATGTACAAAACAAACCTGAATGGATATCTACTGACTGCTAATGCTGATGGCCTCCAGGGTGATTTCAGGAGAACCTTCATTTTGTCTTTCACACATTTCTTCAGTGTAGAGTTTTTGATATCTGGTCTATCTAATAATCTCGAAGTGTTAACTTCTTAAAAATAGAATAAGATTACAGTAATTGTATGAGCAGTCTGGAAAGCAAAAATCAATGATAAATTAGGAAAAAATGAAATTATACATAAAAATAAGCCCAATATTCAAGAAGTATCTGTGATCAGGTTACCCTGTAGATGGGGGTATTGTAATCATATATTAAATTTTTAAATTTTTGTATATCTTACTCATTTCTATCAAGTGTACTTTAGAAGGTTAAAATAAATACTTCTTGTGCATTTATTTCACATACACTTAATCATTTTGATATATTTATGAACATGATTTTGACTACCTAATTATTAAATTCATGTTTGTTTTCTAATTGTCCTATTGGCCTTTTGTAACTTACCTCTCCTTTCCTATTTTCTTTCATATAAATCAGGTATTTTTTAGTATGCTATTTTTATTACCTCCATCAAACTATAATTCCACGTATTGTAATCTGTATTATCAATTTTCTAGATAGTACTTTCAAATATTATCCTATTTCACTGACTCTGTAAAAACAGTAAGACAAGACATGTTCTTATTATCATATTTTGTTCCTCTTTTTGCTGGAAACATGTTTTAATAAGTCAGGATTTTAAAACTACTTAAGCATAAATTGTTATGTGCATGTATAAGTAAAACAAAAAGGCATTTTAAACTGTTCATATTCTCATTCTGATTTGTTTATCTATTTCCTTATTATCTTTTCGTCAAAATGTTTCCAATCCCTGAAAAATATTTCTAGCCCTGTATCTGCAGTTCTGGTAGGATCGAAACTTACCAGCAGCTTTGGGTATGGAAATGTCTTTCTTTTGCCTTAATTCTTAAGAAATACTTTCTCTTGGTATGGAATTCTAATTTTACAGTTTTTTTTTTCCTCCCATCATTTTAACTATGTCCTTCAGTAGCACTTGTTTCCTGTTGTTTCTGTTGAGAAGTTAGTTATCAATATAGTGTTGTAAACATACTTTTCCTTTGGCTGCTTCTAAGATGTTTTATATAGTTGGTACCACTGGGACCATGGTGTAGCTAGTTAGGGTTTCCTTTGCCCTTATGCTGATTGGGGTTTATTGAGCTTTTTAGACTGTAAATTAATAAGAGCTAGCAAATTTGGAGAAAAATCTGAGCCATGATCTTTTCCAACGGACCTTCTGGCTTATTTTCTATTTTTTATCTCCACAAAGCTCAAGCGCTCCAGTTCTTTTTGTTTCATTGCTTTCTTCTTCCTTTGGTTTACTCTGGATAATTTCTGTTCACCGATTATTCTGTTGTAACTGGTCAGTTGGCTAGTTTCACGGAAAATTTTCTGATAATTGTATTTTTTATTTCCAGATTTTTCCGATCTGCTCGCCTCCGTGGCATCTACCGTTCTGCTAAGCCCCATCTGTGCTGCTGCCCACCTCTTCTCCTCATGGCGCTCCTCCTCGTTACCCAGAAGTTCCTGCCTAAGAAATCCAGCGTCAGAGCCAATTTTAGCTGTACTTTCACTATTTCTCCTCTTCAACAAAAGCCTCATTTTTTTTTTTTTTTTAATGAAAAACATTGCAGGTCTTTCTTTTCTCAGCCCTTAGTTATGAAGACTCAACAACTGGTCAAATTCAGCCTCTATCCAGGTCGTGCAGGGCTCCCCGTGCCTGCTAGTCCTACTCCTTGGCATCTCTTTCTGTCCCACAGCCAGCCTAGAGGCTCAGGATGCTGCGGTGAACCTGGTGCAGGCCAAAGTTGCTCAGAGAAGCTTCTCTCAGTCCTGCAGCGTCGCCCCCAACCTTTAGCACGCTGTCGTGAAGTTGGCAAAATCTAGTCTATCTGTACCTTTCATTTCTTCTCCGAAATGTTGCGTTTAGGTGTAGCTGCTTTGCTTTAGAAAAGGCTCTATGCACTTTTCAGCCACCCCTCTCGTTCTTTTGCTGTCCCTGCTGAAGAACAGATGGGTGCAGATTTCGCATTTGGTCCAGACTATAGTTGAACTTACGTGCGATTCGTATCAGTCATTACCAGCTACACAGAGCTGTGAAGTATCAGTAAAGATTTTACCAGGTTCTAATAATCCTTACCCTTATTTCTGGAAATCTGCTCTTATCAGGGGTGAAAGGAGTTGCCCAAATGCTCCCATTCTAAATCTTAAGTTTATTTTGGTTTCTTTGTATATCCAACTCTATAATTTTCTTTTTTAATTAGAAACTTTCAATTTACCAATGTTATTTTTCATTGCTTGAGTGGATTAACACTCCGTGGTGACTTTCTACATGCTAACTGCAGTTGGTGAATTTTTTCAGCAACGCCTCAAACATTAGCATTATTTTAACTCTGGGATACACCATGAAATTCACAGTCAATCTCAGAAAATTATTAGGTAAACACAAAGAACACGAATTTGTCTTATTTCCAATGTCTTCTTCTGTTTCATGCTACATTGCTGTTATTTTATATCGAATAGTTTCCTAAGGTCTGGTCAGAGAGCTCAGAGGATTAAAGTGCCTGTTTAGGCAGAGCACAGAGTCTGGGTTCGGTAGCCTGCACAGTGTCGGTCTTCTCCTGGGGGCGCGGTGAGGCAGTGATTGAGATTGAGCCCGGTGGCACTAACCTGTAATCCCAGCAGTTGGGAGGTTGAAAACAGAAGAATTGCTATGAGTCCCACTTAAGTAGGGAGACCCTGTAGAACTTGTAACAACTACATAAAAAAGAAAAGAAATGGTTTTCTTTGTAAATCCCAATTTATTTCTTCATTTCTTTGTGGTGACTTCCTGAATGATTTCAAGGAAGTTTTATTTATTTATTTATTTATTGGTGCTGGAGTTGGAATCCAGGGCCTGTGCATGTGGGGCGAGCACTCTGGCATTACTTCTTGTATTAAGGACAGCTTTTTCTATAGAAAGAGCTATGGTTTGTAAACCCTTTCCCATCCCTTGGCAACATCGCGCCATTAGATACTCAGCACAGTCCATGTTATGAATTTTTGTGTATTATCATCTAGATAAGCAAGGTCTATGCATTTGCTATCTAAATATGTTATTATAATTAACCAACACATATTTTCTCAAATTATTTTACTTGATTGAACTTTCTTGAATGTGCTTGCCATAAAATTATATATATACATATATATACACATATACATATATATAAAACTTTATATATATATAAATATATATGTAATAATGTGTAAAAACCTTATATATATAAAACCATATATATATATATATATATACATATATATATATATATACATATATAAAACCTCAGAGTATAATCTATTCTAGGGAGTTTGCTTATATAGTACTATTATATTTTCACATGTCCCTAAATTTTATAACCTTACTATGAAGTTACATGGTGATCATTTGTTAACTTATAGATGGATGTTTCTGTTCAATATTAAGTTAATAAAATATTGAATCCAACGCTATGATTATAGATCTTCATTTTAAATATCACATAAAGTTCAGAGTAAGTATGAAAATGTTAAATTAAATATGAGAAGATGAATTCCTTTTTTCACTAGTATTTCATTATTGTTTGGTCAGAGGATTATTTAACTGTATGAAAAATCCAGATTGTAAGATATAGTAGCAGGGCATATTCAGTATCATCCAATAGATTTTTTTTGTACATTTGTACATTTAAAAATTTTTTTTTAATTTTATCTTAAAGAATAAAAATAGCAGAAACAAAGGCAGAAAAATAGTAACAAGCAAGAGTACATATATTACATAGTTTCAAAAGAAGAACAAAAATTTAACAATGGTATTACATATTTTCATCATCAAATCTGTTTAGATTAATAGAGGTACGTAAGATTGGTCAAATAATTAAACATTAATACTTTCATCAAACCTTAAATTTTTAACTCTTCCAAATGCATTTTGTACTTAAGTCACTCTTCCAAAAAAATTTATAGGACTGAGGATGCAGAAAATACAAGATCCTGAGTTAGATTCCTGGTGACCCCCCCATTTATTTATTTATTTATTTACTTATTTATTTATCTTCTTTTGAGTCCTTACACTAGGGAGACTATATGATATTTGCATATGTAGGTCTGGTTTACCTTACTTATAAACATATGTTCAAGATACATCCACTTATATAAGAAGTCTTCTAGTTTATCATTCCTTATAGCTGAGTAATACTCCATTTTATGAAAATACCACATCTTTTTCAAACATTCTTCAGATGATGGGCATTTTGGTTGTCTCCAAGATTCATTTGCACATTAATTTTCATTGAGAAAAACATATACATTTATTAATCAAAATATCACTTAGCTTATTTTTAATCTAATTACTACTAAAATTCAAGTATTGTATTTTTCCATAGATTCTGTTATTACACATTCAGCCAAAGAGAATAATCCAGATTATATTTAAATTCTGATAAACATGTGGCAAAAATTTGAAACTGGAGTCATTGCAGATGCTTGAGCTGCACTGATTGCTGTTCATATAGGGATTTGAAAGTCTGTACATGTCTTAATCAAATTATAGTCCCGAGCTAATCAGAGAATATGATGCTTTAGAGTTGCTATAACAGTTTTTAAATCCTAAATTTTCAAAAGAGGGGAGAAAAATCTTATTTCTGTATATTGAATGGGATAGTTTGAGATCAACAGCTTTTTAATGAAGACTGGAATGAGAGCTGTCATATATTATCACGTAGGGAAATGTGCTAGCAAGGAAAATAGAAGTTGCAGGAACATCTGGGTTAGAATCTTGTCACAAGCAACCAAGCACGGTACTCATGAGGAGCAAACCTTTCCAAAGAAAACACAAAAGGAGCTGTCTGCTTTTATAAATGTGTCTCAGGGGTGATTCTCTGGGGGTGATGGATCACCCTCATTTAAGGAATGATGTGCTAGAAAATGCATTATTTTCAAGAGTAAGAAAGTGGATTAATGCAAGTGTGTGCTGAAAAAAAAATCAAAACTCATGATATATGCTGATTTCTGGTGTTCCTAATTTGCACGGCTGTTTAAGCAAGCACTCTAAATGGAAATGCCCTTGACATTTTTGCAACTGGATGTGATCAAACAGCATTAGAATTTAGCTGATTTTTCAGAAAACGATTAAAACATTTTCTTTCTCATCTTCAATACTTGCAAAGGAAAAAGATATATTAATAAAAAGAGGCCCTCTAAGTTAAAACTGCCTATGAACTTAAAAGTTGACATCTTCTCCTCTCCCTCTTTCCCTTTCCCTGTCACAAGTCATGAATGGATCACTGGAGGAGAGTGCTGGTTACCTGCTCCTTGGCTTTAGGAAAGCACCCCACGATAAATGTTCCATAAGGTGCCTTGAGACTGAAGGATGCGTTCCATTAGTGTTGAAAGCACAAGAACCTGTTAATGCAGAAATACTCTTAAGCACAGTAATAAATAATTGGGGCCTTGCAGTGTCTGGTAGTAGACATCTAAGCATTAGTTCTACTTGGAAAGGAAGAAAGAACATAGCAAGACCACTGGGCAAAAGTGCTCATAGTAGGCCCAGTCCTACTTAGGCTGCTTAAAAGCAGGAGGATAATGGGAATGTCACTGTTAGGCCTATTTGTAGGTTTTATCAACTCCGGGATTTCGTCTTATTTAAAACAAATGGAAGAAGGACTGAATATTTATCTATTTCAGCATAATATGTTATCATGCACTTAGTGACTCACACAATTTATTTATTACCTAATTATTCCTGTGGTAAGGAATCCAGGCCTGCCCCAGCTCTCTCACCAGGCTCAGGTCTGACTTAGGAAAGATCCAGACTTAAACACATATGTCTGTTGCTAAATTAACTCCTTCCTGACTCTTGATGAAAAGCTTCCTATAGTTCTTTGCAATATAACCTTTTCTATGGCAGTTTATGTTGTCAGTGCTAACAAGACAGTCAATAATATGAATCTGCCACAAAATGGAAATTACAGTACCTTGTAAAATAAAAGAAAATTAAAGCCTATCAGTTTTGCTAAATCCGATGGCATAAAAGGGACCATTTGAAACAAATGTATCACTTTTTTCTGTACTTTATATGCACAGATAACTTAAATTTCTCTGGTTGTGCTAGTATGATAAATAAAATAATGACTCGAAGCACCTTGACCTGTGGCCCACAACTTCATTACACTTCTGAACTTCCCCCTCTGAGTTTTTCTGTGAGCTTCCTTCTCATTCTCATATTCATTTCCATCAGCTGTCAAATGACATCCAAATTTTTGAGCTTTGTTTTTTACCATTGCCTTTCCCCACAAGGTCCTAGGCATCTGCTATGTTTATCTTGCTTAGAAACAGTTGAAAGTCAAGGGCTTAAATTGGGCCACGTGGTTCACATTTTCCCCTTCTCCTTAATAGCTGATTAAAACATAAGCACAAGGCCAGGAATCATGGTGTACGTCTGTAATCCCTGGGAGGCTGAGACAGGAGGAAGACAGTGAGTTTGAGGCCAGCTTGAACGTCATTATAAGTTCAAGGGCATAATGAAACCCTGTCTCAAAGCAAAAAAGAAAGGCAAAGAAAAAGTCTGAGAAGCTCAATATACAAATGAAATAACAGCTTTACTTGCTTTTTAGTTACCTATTACTACATAATTGTAAGCTCATTAGCTTAAGCAATCCATAGCGTAACCTAACAAATTTAAGTCAGGAATGCACTCCCTGATAGTCGTTACCTGAGTTCTGACTCTGGAAAATTCTTTTCAGGAATATAGAGTCTGATGAGTACAAACTGTTTCCTCCATATGCAGGGTTTCAAAACTCAGACGAAGGATGCCCTGCACAGAGGGATGCCCTGCACAGCTACAACAGCAATTCCTGCCAGCTGACTTCTGCTTGCACTGGGTGAGTCACTGCAACCTGAGACCACAGGTCACTGAAAGTTTCACTCTCATAATCCATGGCATGATGTTGTTTGCCAGAAGCTCTTTTCCTTTTTTGTTTTCTACATTATAAGTGGTCTAATGTGTCTCTCCATAAGTTTTAGAAAACTATAATGCAGCTAAAGAGGGAGAAGAACTAATGATGAAGTGAGATGTTTGCAAGCTGGTGCATATTCAGAGCCCTGATTCTGACTCAGATGATAGAAAAGAAATTATTAGTGCATTCATTGTACCCATATTAAGCATACAACAGAACGAGAAAATAATAGTTTAAACATGCCTGAAGAAGCAGCAAATAAAATCCCAGTCAAACAAAGCCCTTCTGTATCTCCCTGCTCTTGATGTATCTTGCCATATTTTCAGTTAAACAGAATTTTCTTTGCATTTTCAGGCTAGGGAAGTTCCAAACAGCTGTGTGCCCACTGGGGACAATTGCAATGCTTGGCTTTACTTCATCTCTCCAAAAAATAGTACTTGCTACTAAGTATGGATTATTATCAGAAAATTGTTAATTTCTCAAAAAGTTGGGCTTCCCTGCTCTGCAAGCTTCCCACTTATGACAAAACAGTTCTGACAGCGTAAGTTTA
Organism: Myocastor coypus; assembly: GCA_004027025.1. Lineage (NCBI taxonomy): Eukaryota > Metazoa > Chordata > Mammalia > Rodentia > Myocastoridae > Myocastor > Myocastor coypus. The sequence goes on from PVJA010032024.1 coordinate 11,841, forward strand.
AATCAAAATTTCATTTACAGTCCCATTACTGTAGCCTATCTATTTCAATTGTAACTTAGGAATACGATGATAGCAACAAAATAAATGAGGCCATGGGAAGACAGTGTACCCACTTGATACTTTTTCTATGTACAGGATTGAGGGAGAACTGAACTTCTGGAAAATTTCTCACACATTTTTTAGAATCCAGGTGAGTTTGCCACATGTTAGAAGTCATCATAACTTGATATATTTCCTCTCTGTGATGTGCACCACGATGCTTTATCAGTTGTGTAAGTGTAAGGGCTACACAAAGCTGAAGGTAGAGTCTAACACAGCATGCTTCCTAGTCCAGCGTGATCCTGCCATTGAGATTTCAAATGCATTATACTGTAAGTGTTGACCCAACCTTTGCTAATGCAGAAGAAAGGGCACCCCAATGACAGGAAAAGGAGCTAAAAATATTTCCTGCTGTGCTTATAGTTCTGTCATCACTGTCCATTAGTCTTTGCAGATGCTTTTATTGGCTGCTTTGCTCCATAACTCTTCTGTTAAGCAGTTCTTATCTCAAAAACAATTCATCATCTACCTGTCCATCACCCATGAGTACTGTTGTGTCATGACTGTGTAGAAAATTGCTGAATAAAGTGCCTCACTATAATGCAGAACCATAACAAGAAAATGAAGACTATATTTTAATATTTCCCCAAAAAAGAATAGGGCCAACTCTAACAAGCCTTTACAATAGATATTGCCATAGTCAAGGATGTTAGTACAAATAGTATAATTCCTTAGATTGAAGTCCTAGTTTTTACCTCTCACCTAAATGCTAGTAGAGCAATTATGACCATAGGGAAGTCATTCGTAGAGCAAAGAGAGAGCTTTTTCTTAGGATTTCCGAGTTTTTTCACTTGTTTCTCATGACTTAAAATTATACAGTAAAAATATGATCTTGTGCCAGGATGATATAAGATACTGGATCAAATATCATTTTTTCTACTCTCTATTTTTTATAAGTCACTCTATTGTATGATTTTTTTGAACAGGAAGGTGAAAATTGGCAATGAATTTTCTGAGTTAGAAAAAGTAGATTTGCAAGAATACCAAAAGGTTTTTCTTATAAGTAAAAGTAAAGAAATTCCCAGGGGCTGGGGAGATAGATCAGTAGAATAAGCACTTGCTAGCAAGTGCAAGGGCCTGAGTTCAATCCCTGGTTCTGCAAAAAAAAAAAAAAAAAAAAAAAAAGAAATTCCCACTCTCTTATTTAAAAAAAATTTAATTAAACTCATTTTCATTTTACAAATAACATAATTAGAGGCATGCATGTATATTTTCTTTTCACAAAGCTCTATTTTCTGCAAAGGACCTTGTTGAAGACAGATGTCAGAGTGGTGAAACTCATAGCGGCTGCTGAGGTGTCAGTGCCCAGCCATGGGGTGACACCTTTGGAAACTTCAGTGATTGCATCACTTTTCTCTAGTAGTATACAAAAACTCATTACACACACTGACCAGTCCACTCAGAGAAGAACTCTGGTTAGTTATAGGCTTCAAGTGGTTAAAATAGAGTCAATATTTGATTGAAATAAATCCTGGGCATTGTAAATCTTACAAGTAATCATGTTTCTTTGTTCACATTTGAAACCTGAGAGCCCACATTTAGTCTCCAGTAAATCTTTAAAAGTCTTACACTATGACTTTGCTGTGCATGCTATTTCTACCATGGAAATGTAGATACACACACACACACACACACACACACACACACACATGTATGTACCTTGACATGTTTTTGTATGTTATTCATACCAGAAATGTGTTTGAGTTTATTACAGTGGACAACAATTATTAACTAAATAGCTAATTAATTAAGACTGTGAGACAAAACAAAGCTTAATACAAATCACTTTCCTCTCTAGGTTCTCTTTGTTCTACTGCCATTGTTAGAATCCTACTGATAGATGGTGCTGGTGCATTATTTTGTCATGCTAAAAAAAAGGTTAGATATTTCCCTTTTTTCTTTCCAAATTGCATGGGTTTGGTTTTATTTAATAAATTCTTTCCAAAAGGTGGGCTTTTGCCCTTATATCTGAGGGAGCCTTTTGTTAAGCTCAAGGCAGCAATCACAGGCAGTGTAGGAAGTAATGGGGTGTGGTAGACGGAGTTGGCTTCCCTAAGGATTTCAGTGTTTATGTTCAGCAGATGAGAATGCCTGTAAAAACTATCATCTGTATATAAAAGTGAATAAAATGTGGGAAAGAATAGAAATGGCTTCCAGTGAATTTGTGATAGAAGTATGGAATGCACTGACCCATGAAAGGGATAGAAATTCATTTGTAATATTTTTATACAAAGAAACTTTCTACCTTACAGTTTGCAGCATGTTTAGTGTATGTAATTTCACGGAGGATTTGGTGGTGGTGGTGTGGCCTCAGCTAGTGTCGTGAGGTTAGGTGATGGAAGATCCCGCAGGCTTCCTTTCCTTGTAGTCTGGCCTAGCTACTTACTGCCCCTGAAATCTTCTTCTATGACAGGAAGTACAGGCAGAGCTCAGAGGCCAGCGCCTGCTCTCTGTGTGCTGCCTGTACCCTGCCTGCCTTCCTTCGCTACCGCAAGGGGCTGTGCTGTGCTTCATCCTAATGATAGGTCCTCGATTTCTGGCAAAAAGAGCTCTTCTGCCTCTCTCTGCTGCTCCTTTCCTCCCTTTCTCTTCTGGTGAAGATGGGAAACCGGGCTTTGCGTGATAAACAGATATTCTATCACTGAGCTATATAGCCTTATCCCAGTGCAAGTCTCTTTCTAAGCCATAAAGCTCATTAAAAATAGCATAGTCAGAGGCCTGGAGAGATAGCTCAGAGGAATAAGCACCAACGTGGCATGCACAAGGACCTGAGTTCAGTTCTCCGGCCCCACATGCTGGGCGTGCCGTCTCGGCCCTGGTTCCCTAAATAGCATAGACAAAGAAGAGTCATGCTAATGTAATGCGTTTTTATTTCTCCCTGTGAAATGCAGGCAGAAATAAAGGACACAGACAAGGACAAAAGCTGCTAGCCCAAGATCCTCCTCAAATCCTGGAGGTAAAACTTACCCCTCTACCTTGAAGTGCTCCTCTAGAGGTGACAGCTATCCTGCTACCAAGTGAGAGCACAAGGCTAGGCTATTACCAGTGACCCCTATGGTGCTTAGCACAAAGCACATGTACTGTTGCCCATGTTTTTCTGTTGAATTCTGCGCCCAACTTTCTGTTCTCTGAATTAAAAAGAGATTTAGGTTTTGTTGTTGTGGGATGACAATTATTTTGAATGGAAGGCATTTGGCTGCTGAAATCTGTTATCAGTTTCAAAAAGAAGCCTTTCCCCCAAACTCAAAAAGACTCTATTTTTATGAATCTCCTTTCAGAGAGAAGCAGACTCACCACCAGAGGCCATGGAGATTTGGCAGCCTATGGGAGCAGACTGTCACAGGTGGGTCCTGTCTCCCAGCTGTCCTCCTGAAGGCCACACACCTTTCTAGAGAGTAATCTGCTTCCCCCTAAGTGTGCCCTTGTCCTGGCCCTGCCTCTTTTGAAGTCCTTGGTTTTCCTGCAGTTACCCTTCGTGCTGCCCTGCACCTAGTTAGAAGGCAGATGAGCCCTGGCCTCGTCAGACATTTTCAGCCGCATTTCTTGTGAATGCCTCATGTATAAGAACGAGAAAAGCTTGCCTTTTCCTTTGGTTTTTTTTTTTCTATTGTCAGCATTTAGTGCTCAGGCTCTTGACTGAAGAACCTGAATATAGAAAGAAAACTTTCCTTACCTACAAAAGCCTACCCTTATTATAGGGATTTATGCTTGCATTTTAAAATTTTAGCAAAAGTTCCTGTCATTCTTTTCATTGGCTCACAAAATTTTATACACACATACATTTAACATTCACATGTATATGTATGTACACATTTTAATCAAAATTTTTATCTACAGTATATTTAATTGTATGAAAATACAATATTTCTTTAAGACACTTTTGAAGCAAAGGGAGAATTATGAAAAATGTGTTTATTGAAATCTACGGTCTTTGGTAAATAAGAATTTTCTCTAAATTATTTTTTATTACAGAATTCAGTGATTCAAAGGGAGATAGTTCATCTCAGGTGCATAGAAAAACATTAAATTCAAGTTCATATTAACAAAGAAGTTTTGATTTGATACCTTCTCTGCCTTTCTGTTTATCAGAGCATGATGCCTAAGGGAATGATAGAAATTTGGCTCTGCTTATTTATTTGTTTCTTATCATCTGTTTGTTTCAGACTGTGGGTAGATAATTTATGGGTGATGATAAAAGCACACCATGCAGGCAACATCTAGCAAAGGGCACAAGGATATGAACACAGGAAAATCTGGACTTACAATAAGGAAGTGATTGACAGTGCAGTCTGAGGAGTTCCTTCTGCATTTGCATGCTCTGTGGGTGTCTTTTGTTTAAATTTTAGCAAACTGTCTAATCATTTCACGTCCACACATAATCCCCTTCATGATAATGCTATGTCACTTAACGTGGAACTCCAGTCTAATTATGTCCCTTCCCATGCTCTTTGATAGATCCATCATAGCACCTATCATATTCTATTATTATCGTGTTTTGCTTTTCTGCTTTCCTTGCTCAATTACTATTCCATCAAGACAGGAGCTTGTTAGGCTGGTGTCTGGAGACACTAATGTAAGGTATTTCTGTGTGCCAGCACCTAACTCTGATGTTTAGCACACAGCAGGTGCCCAATGTGTGTGTGCGCGCGGAAGGGACCTATAGCTGGGATGTTTCCTCTGATCTTTCTGCCTGGCTGGCTCTTATGCTTTCATCAGCACTAAGTTAAAAACATTATCTTTGTAATTCTTTGCATGATCTCATAGGCTGAATTAATCACCCCTTAATCTGTTTTCCCAGGGCACTCTGCTTCTGTCAATTCTATCACACTGGAGACTGGTATTTTAAGTACTTATTTCTGTATTTTCTTATAAATAAGAAATGGATTTAATGCAGCTTTATGACTTAAAATTTGGCATTGTGTTTACCAACAAATTCTTGGATAAGTGATTTGGAAATAAATAGGAGACAAAGTTCTGTTGTATGGCTTTGCCTCTGTACTGTATTGGTTGAATTTTGTCCTCCTGAATAATATGGTGATATCCTGATTCCAGCACTTCATAGTGTGATCTTTTTTGAAACAAAGTTACTGAAAATGTAATTAATTCAAATGTCAACATAGTAGGGAAGGGTGGGCTCATGTGTCCTAGTGGGACATTCAGAGGGATGATTGTCTTGTGAGGACATAGATGACACAGGAGTGTTGCTGCTACAAGCCAGTGGGCAGAGGAGGACACCAGAATCCGGAAGAGTAGAGAGCAAGGAGTGGCTCTGGTGGGCAGGACCATGTCCCTTCTAGCACATTAGCTTTGGGTCTCTAGCCTCGAGTAATAATGCCATAAATTTCCATTATCTGAAGCCACTTGGTTTGTGGAGCTTTGTTAGGGCAATTCGACTCATCTTGTTTTTATTATTCAGGGTTATCTATAAGTGAAAATTGATGTGAATAAGAAAAAAGAAAAAAAAAAAAAAAAAAAAAAAGAAGTTAGCCGTTTGCAGAGGCTGTGCTCCATAATGTACCCAGTGGTGGTAAGGGTCTCCCAGTAGGACATTCAACTGGAATGGGGGCTCCTTGGAGAGAATGAAAGGAGAGCACTCATGCCTAGTGTCTGGGGTCCAAACGTGTCAGAAAGGGGGCGGATTCAATCTGGTCTATTTCACCCTGCCTGGGACATGAACCTTCCTCTCTCTAATATATCTATGCTGTGTAGGCCACTTTCCTGACTGTTAGCCTCTTTGCAGTCATCTTGATTATCACATCAACCACTGTGCTATTGCACCTGAGCCCACTTTACTCCTATTTTACATCACAGATGCCTTAAAACATAAAGTTAACGGTGTTGATAGTTTGCCTACAGCAAAAATGAACATACTCAAAAATGAACGTACTCTTAAGTGAATGTATACAAGTATAATAGGATATTTTGAGAGAAAGATGCCATCCACACAACTGTCGTTACAGTATACTGTTAAAACTGTCCTATTTTATTGTAAACTTATTACTGCGCCTAGTTTACAAATTAAATTTTATCACAGGTTTGCAGGTATTGATTAAATATATGTTTGGTTCAGTACTATTTGTAGGGTCAACCATCCACCGAGGGTTTTTGAACATGTGAAAAAGGAGGCTGCTATTATTTTGTTTCACATAGGATTCTGAGGGCCTTTCTGTTTTCTGTGTGTGAGAACAAATGACCTTGCACATGAATAAGTGTGGAAGTCAACAAAAGAGTTAGATATAAACCACAATATTGGAAAGGCTGTGGTGACTTAAATTCTTTTGTAATAGAGTTGATAAGAAATTAATTTAAGTCTGTATGTGCCTTGAAAACGGAATCAATACAAAGTCAGCTTTAAAATGTTCTATGCAGAAGACATAGACAGTGAAAAAGTCGATTATTGAAGGATTAGAAATCTTTGAAGATTTAGAAAGGAGGAAAAATAGAAAATGAGATTTCCAGTGTTAGAAGGACCCTGCTTATATTGGATCTGTTGCTGTCTTGTGGGTGTTGACTTTACTCTGAGGGCGGTAAGAAGTTACTGAAGAATTTTTGAGGAGTATCATTACATTCATGTTTTAGGATACTCATCGGAGTAGTCTGCTCATGTCGTTGCCCTTTCCAGTCTTTTGTTGTACCCAGTTTGTAATTTGGGCTAGCTCATAGGTGGATAATGATACTATTAATCAGATCTGGGGCTCCTAAGGAGTAACATATTTGTGTGGGAATATAGGGGGATGGGAGAAGAAGGACATGATAAGCCACATAGAATTCCTAGGTCTACAATTCAAGTTCAAATTGCATATCTGGGGCTCAGAAAGGAGATCTGGCTTCAACCATAGATAGTGGGTATCACTGGGAGACACAGGGATACAGGGATACCATAGGAGGACACAGGGATCCTCTACTAAGAAGAGAGATGGTTCAAGACTCATTTTATTAAACATCAAAATTCAAATTCTGGAGGTAGGATGTATATGCTAGAGGAGGAGTCTGAATTGGAACTGTCATCATGATATAGAGGGGGAAAAAAATGAAACTCCCAACCTCAGAGCTACCTGGGATGAGTTTGTGTTCTTTGAAACGGAAGAATGAATTTTAGGGACAAATGAAAATTATGAGCAGAATATATTTATTGGGGTAAAGAAAGCTTCTGTCTGAGAGAGGGAAAGAAGGGGGATCCCAGGTAGATGGTCCACAGGAAACTGACTCTTTTAGGAACTTTTCTAAATTAAAACCATGTAGTGAGGCAGGTCTAAGGTGGTGGAGAACACAGAAGCTCACTAAGGTGGACATGAGGTGGGACAAAACTATGGTCAACTGGTGAGATTACAAGTGCCATTGTTCAGGTAAAATTGATTAAGTCCAGTAACAAATGGGGAAGCAAATCCTGCAGAAAATGGGCTTCAATATGGGATAGGCTCTCTTCTTGTTGGTGTTACATTAGTGATTCATTTAGGTTCTCTTAAGGTGATTGATGCTTATTTAGAATATCAATCCTTGGTGCCCATTCCTAGGGAAGAATGTGGCTACTTTTGTTTACTCTTTTTTCTTGAGGTCTGGCCCACAGTGGAGAGTGTGTCTTTTCCAAAGTTGCAAAGTCACCTTGTCTTCCATATTGTCTCTTTGAAGACCTGGCCCCGTCTGACTGCCTATACTATTTCTATCTAATTCAGCTTCCTGCATCAATCAGTGTAGAAAATCAAGGAAGGAATGAATCCTGTCCTCCAAGGAGTAAGAGATCCATGTAGACCAGGTTGTTGTAGCTGACCTCAAAGATACCTTGGCTTCCCACTACAAATAATAGGCATTTAAGATGCCCTAAACAAATAAGAACTAAGGTCCAGAAAGGAATTTAGGACAGGACCCTGACCCCAGCTCTATCTTCACACCTGAACTAATTGTCCTTGTAGTTTTGACTTCAAACTTTCCTTCCATGGTCTTTTGAGACTGTGACATCCAACCTCTAAACTCTATATATACTTATCCACCCCTCCAGATATCAGCTGCTATCACTCTGATTTCAGCCTTCCTGCATGTAGGTGAAATAAAATCTCCACAATCTTGATCTGTGGGTGTTTCCTTAAGCTGCCATTAATTAACACAGCTTAGGTAAGGAATGGAGGCTTTCAGCAGTTGTGATGTCATAGGTAAAGTGAGCTGTCATCACTCTGAAATAAAGGCGCAGAAGTCAGGATGTAATGGGCTCAATAAACAGCAGGAAAAGCTCTGGAGACAGAGTATAATGCAATTTCCAAAGTACAGATTTCAAACGGGAAGAAAGTTTGGATGAGGGCACAGGAGAACAAACACTTCTTAAACATGCAGAAATTATACATTTATTAATGTAGAGAGAAGCAAATTTTAAGCAAATATTAAGAGATATGGTTTGAACACACCACAGGAGTAAGCTATCAAATATGGCCCTGGAAAATGCAGATGATTGCATTATTTTAAGCACTGGATCTCATCAAATGGTTTTATTGAAAGGATATTTGTAGAACTTTTTAAGTCATGATATATCAAATATAGGCAAGTAAGAACTAAAATTATATGGGAACTAATTAAAATTATCCTTTCATCTTCACAAAGCTGGAAGGTTAAAGTGAGAAAATACTGTCATGACATATAATATATATTCCATTAAGGCCAGATTTTTCTTTTCTTAGTATCCAGAAATAGATAACAGAAAATGAGATGCCAACGTGTGTCAAAATTGCTGCATTTCCAGTTCTGAGCACATACAGAGCAGTGTAGAAGTGGGGCAGAGGATCTTCACAAAGGCTAATCAGTACTTCAGTCTATTCATGCACCCTAATAAAGGAAAGGCTTGAGGAAACCCAGCATACAATGTTGAGTGATTCCAATAGCTCATCAAGAGTTCATGGAATACTGTACTTGGAAATTTTCTTCAAATACATATTGTAAATGCCAGACTACTAGTAGAAAAAGAAGTGCTAGAAAATATGCAGTGATCTGTGAGAGAAATGGAGCTGACCAACTCTAACGGACTGAGGGCTTCTTTCTGTCTCAGGGCTGATGTCACTCAGTCTGGACCCACTTACAGTGTACAATGCACTCACATTATGTAGTCACTTAAAAATGGACTTGGGGGAGCTCATCCATATATTTCATACTTTTGTTTTTCCTATGTTTTTCAAAAAAACTTTGAAGAATGAGCTTTTATTGAGAGAATCTAGGCTTCAAATATCTATCTTTCCTCCTCCAGTTTGGAATTTCTTTCCCTCCTTGGCCACTAAGTGTCTGCCTTCTGTAGGACTCTCCCAGCCCCTTAACATTTTAGGACTTCATTAGTCACTTAAATAATCTTACTTAGAATGACAAAGGAAACAAGGAAATGTTAATTGAAGAATTTTGGGCACTGCATTTTTTTTTTTTTTTTTTTTCCACTTGGTAATGAAGACTTCAGGAAGCTTTCATTAGGATCTGTCTAACACAGGAACAGTGGGAAAGTTAATTACCTGAAACCACAAATTCTATTTTGCCTTTACAACCCAGGCTGCACTTTAGAGGCAATCAGAAAGAGTGCAGTTGGCAAATGGTCAGCTTTCTTGGAATTCTGAGTGTAATTAAATGACTCTCTCGTCTGTCATTAAAATATAAATTGTTTGTAAATGCTTAACATATAAAAACTGTATTGTGTCTTCAACTTTATCATAGTTATATTTCAAATAGTGAATGAAATATTGTCAATAAAGAAATGGGGGCTTATTATAAGGCTAAGTGCTTGACAATGAATTACTGCTCTTAAGAAAATTCACAGTGTTTATTTCTTATTTTGGTTCTTTTTTTTTTTAAGGATTTTAAAGTTTTCAATCCAAGTATAATCAGAAGACATCTGTGAAAACAGTCTATCCTACCATAGTTGCTAATTTTGTTCCTAACTGGGACTGTGAACCATTCAAAGACAAAAGATCACTGGATTGAAAGAAGCTCAGATGTCACAGATCTCTGGTGACATTCAGGAGCAAAAAAAAAAAAAAAGCATTTTTGGCTGATAGAAATGCTTTGAGACTGTGATATCATCAGCTTCTCTTCTGCTTCATAGCAATTCACTTTATTACAATATAATCCAACTGTTTCAATACACATGATTCAGTCAGTAGTCATCCTACATTAAACTAGGAATTCCAGATGATAGATACCAGATTCAGGTTCCTGACCATATTCTAGTGACCCAACTGGGACTCTGCTTCATCTTCTGAATCTAGTAGGCATTGTTTATTAATTTTAATTACTGGAGAATTGTGAAAAAAATAATATGGAAATGGGACTGGGGAGATAGCTTGGCATTCTAAGTGCCTGCCTGGAGCATACAAGATCCTGACTTTGATTCCTGGTAATGCATGCCTTGCCAGCTCCAGAACTGGGCACATTCCTATAATTCCAACACAGGGGAGGCTGAGACAGTAAGATCACCAGAGTCTGAACTCTGTAGTGAGACCCTGTACCAACAATAACAACAACAACAATAGTAACTGATAGGTTCTGGCCGGCCCTAGTATGAATTACTGAATCATTATGGTGGTCATATAATATGGCTGAAGCTCTTAAAACAAGGGCTTGTCCTCCCAGAGACCACCTCCCTGTTCTGCAACTCAGCCCAGGGTGCAATTTTATTCCACCTGTCCCGCTGCCTCAGGGAAGGTCCCAATCAGCTCCTCAGATAAATCTAAGCATCTTCCTCAAGCCCCAATCCTGGCAAAGGCCATAAAAGCCTCAGTCTCCCTTTGTTCCCATTCAGAGAATTCCTTATCTTCCTCAAATTCTCTCCATGTCCTCCAAGATAATAAAGCTCCTCTCTCTGTTTCCTTCTGCCTGTTTCTCTGCTGTGACACCATGGAAAACCTATCAGTAACAATATGGAAATGTTCCTGATTAGGTGTTATACTGTCTTCAAGATGGTTATCATCACTGAAAAAGGATGTTCTAAGGTATAGATATATCAAATTTATTACAAGGTTATTGGTCAAACCGAAATGCATATTTTTCCGTTCTTTGCCAATAAAAACATGTATCTTAATGAATAACATACCATAAATAATTTAACCATTACTTATTTAGTGTTTGCTATGTGCTAGTAAATGGAATTTTATTAATTTTATAAGAAAGTAACAATGAGACAATTTCAAGACATGTTAGTAGGACAGCCACAATAATTAATACAGTGCATATTTTTGTCTTCATAGTAGTTGTTCAGAGTACAAGATGCAGACATGCTAACTTTTCGAAACACTATTAGTACAAATATTTCTTCCAGTTGAACTAAAAGACAGTAGCTATATGTGTAGTCCAATAGTCCATAGTACTAGTGGGTTACCAGCAGAACTGGCAATGTCAGAAGCTGTTGACTTGAGCCTTTTACAGATCAGCATACTAATCTAGCTTTACTTTTTATACCTTGTGGTTAACCTTCTCCAATGGTTGGTGAAGACCCAATTAAAGCAAAACTTATATAACAACAACAACAACAAAAAAAAAATGTAACTTTTGTATCTGACAAAATCAGTCAAATCCCCCCAAGGATTTATCCTGAAACCATGTACAGCTTGTAGACCTTTTGTCAGTGTCGGCCATCTAGATGAATCATGGCCATTGCTTGACTAGTTTGCTCTCTCTGAGAGCCTGAGAGGGTGTTTTCTTTCTAGGTGACTCTCCTTAGGCACGCTAGATGTCATCAATCCCTTTCCTCTGTGGCCCCATAATCTCCATGAACAGAAAATTTGGGACACCACAAAGTTATTGGATGTTATAGCACAGGTTCCCCTATGCCCTGAGTCCTCACTGACCTTGAAGGGTTAGGGCAAAAATATTGACTATCTTTGTAACTCTTCTTTTCCTCTAATTTTTTGTTCTGCAAACTTAAGTTGTTAACCCTCCCGAAGAGAAACTTAGTGATACTATTACCCTATAACATAGGCACTTGAGTTTTAACATCATTGTCTTTCTGGATATCAAGCACCTTAGACTTAACATGGAACCAGTACTGTTTATCTATCTTCGATATTCCAATAAATCCCTATAGATTGCGATAAAAAACCAATTAAAAAACCATATGTCACCATGCCTGGCTCATGTATTTATTAGCTTCTTGTACTTCTTCCTCTGAGAAGTGTGTGTTCGTCTCAGATATCCATTTCTGAAATGGGTCTTTGAATTTTGGGACTCTGATGTTTTTTAGTTCTTTATAAATTCTAGATAGAAGACCTTTGTCTGAATATTTACTAGTTAAAATCTTTCAAAATTTGTGGGTTGTCTTTTCACTCTGTTGGTAATTTCTTTTGACATGTGTTATGGTTTATGTCTAGTTGTCCCCCCAAAGCCTCATGGAGTCATTGGGCGGGGACTTCTAGAGTTTGAGACTTGATCCATGATCCCTGGGATTATGGGTTTTAGTACTGATGGGATTATGGGTGGAAGTACTTCTGGGATTATGGGTGTAGCCTAGGGCGGGAGCTAAGGTGGAGAGCCTGAATGTAATATA
>PVJA010032025.1:5371-24550 GCA_004027025.1 Myocastor coypus
AAAAAAAAAAAAAAAAAAAAAAAAAAAAAAAAAAAAAAAAAAAAAACCATCTAAAGAAGACATTGATAAAAAAAAAAATAGAGAAGATTAGAAAAATGATGGAATCCTTGGATGAGCAATATAGGAAAGAAATAGATTGCATGAAACAGGTTCAAAGAGGTATATAGGAAAATAAAATCTCAACCACAAGCTGGCAACACCATATGAACCAAAGTGAAGATAGGATTTCAGATCTTGAAGACAAAGGTCACAGCTAGTAAAAAGGTAAGAAAGGATCTCTTAAAAACAACCAGGATGCAGGAAAAAGTAATTCAACATCTGCAAGATGTTGCAAAAATGAACAACATGAGATTAACAGGAATCACTGAAGAAGAAGGAGTCAATACAAATGATATAAAAAGAATATGGGCAGGGGCCTGGCGGGATGGCTCAGTGGTCTAAGGCGCCTGCTTGGGAAAGCTTGGGCAGCTTCAGGGACCGCGGTTCGATCCCCGGCACCACATGCTGCGCCAGCCCTGCCTTCAGGGCAGGCTGAGCCGGCCATAAAAATGAGTGAATAAACAAATAAAAAGGTTCTGAAACAAGAAAAAAAAAATTAAGAAAAAAAGAATATGGGCAGAAGTAATAGCAGAAAACTTCCCAAATATGAGACAATTGGACATTGAGGTAACTGAAGCATACAGAACTCCAAATAACCTCAACCCAACTAAAAACACACCCCGATATATAATAGTCAAGATCCCAGAAATCCAGCAGAAGAATAATATACTAAAAGCTGCTAGAGAAAAGAAATGGATTACATTGAAAGGAAAACCCATCAGAATAACAGCAGATATCTCTTCACAAACCATGACATCAAGAAGAGCATGGAACAGAATGCTTCAAGTCCTCCATAAAAACAAATTCCAGCCAAGACTGCTATACCCCACAAAACACTCTTTCAAGTATGAGGAAGAAGTGAAATATTTCCATGACAAGGAACAACTGAAGAATTTCATATGTCAAAGCCAACCCTACACAGACTACTTAAAAATATTTTTTGAGGAAAGCAAGATGATGCAATCTCTACAAATGAGTCAGGAAAGAACCTACCAAATAGGGCAACCAATCAAACAGGAGAAAAAGGAGTAAATAGTACTAAGTAAAAGACATGTCAATCATAAGTCAATACATTTCAATTATAACTATCAATGTAAATGGACTCAATTCTCCAATTAAAAGAAATAGGCTGGCAGAGTGGATAAGGAAGCAAAATCCAACCATATGCTGTATACAAGAAACACCTAACTCATAAAGAAACTCATACACTAAAAGTTAAAGGATGGAAAACAATACTACATGCCCAGCACATAAAAAAAAGAAAAAAGAAAAAATCAGGGGCAGCCATCCTGTTTGTAGACAGTCAAAACTACAAACCAAGACTGATCAAACAAAATAAAGAAAGCCACTATATACTGGTTAGAGGACAAATTCAAGATGAAGACCTAACACTCATAAATATGTATGCACCCAACGCAGGAGCACCAAGTTATATAAGAGAAATCTTAATGGACATGAAAAATCTAATATCCTTTAGTACAATCTTAACAGGAGACCTTCATACCCCTTTATCCCAGAAAGATAGATCAAGCAGACAAAAAATTAGCAAAGAAATAGAAGAACTGAACCAGATCTTGGAACAACTGGACTTAATGGACATACACAGAGTGTTCTACCCTACCACTAGTGAATACACATTTTTTCATCTCCACATGGGATATTTTCCAAAACTGACCACATGCTAGGGTACAGGTCATGCTTAAGTATATGTAAGAAAACAGAAATTATACCATGTATATTATCTGACCACAATGCAGTGAAAATCGAAATAAATGACAAAAGAAATGACAAGAACCCTAGAAATGCATGGAAATTAAACAACACCTTTCTCAGCAACCAGTTGGTTGCACAAGAAATTAAACAAGAAACTAAACAATATTTACAGTTTAATAAAAATACAAACACAACCTATCCAAATTTATGGGCAGCAATGAAAGCAGTTCTTAGTGGGAAATTTATAGCCCTGAACTCACACACTAAGAAAACAGAACAGGAGCACATAAATACTCTCATGGAGAACCTAAACTGACTAGAAAAGGGAGAGCAAACAAAGCCCAAAGCCCAAAGATGGGAGGAAATTATAAAGATTACAGCAGAAATTAACTCAATTGAGACAAAGTAAACAATACAAAGAATTAATCAAAAAGCTGGTTCTTTGAAAGATTAAATAAAATTGATAAGCCCCTAGCTTATTAAAAAGAGGAACGAAGGGACTCAAATTCAAGCAATAAGGAATGAAAAGGGTGAAATTACTACAGACCCAGCAGATATTCAGAGGATCATTAATAGCTACTGTGAGAATCTTTTCTTTTACAGAACTAAAGATACAGATTCCTAAGAAAGGTACAAACTTCCAAAACTGAATTAAGATATAAGAACTCTCAATAACCCAATAACAGCCAATGAAATACAAAATGTCAGAAAAAGTCTACCAACAAAGAAAAGTCCAGGACCTGATGGATTCATCACTGAATTCTACAAGAAATTTACAGAAGAGATAATCTCAATACTTCTCAAACTGTTCAATGAAATTGAAAAGGAAACAATCCCCCCAAAATCATTTCTAGAGACAAGTATTACACTGATACCAAGACCAGAGAGAGATGCAACTAAAAAAGAGAACTACAGGCTAATTTCTCTCATGAACATAGATGCAAAAATCCTCAATAAAATCCTCGCCAATAGAATACAGCAAATCATCAAGATTATACACCATGACCAGGTAGGATTCATCCCAGCGATGCAAGGATGGTTTAATATACACAAATCTCTAAATGCAATACACTTTATCAATAGAGCCAAAGCCAAAAACTACATGATCGTCTCAGTTGATGCAGAAAAGGCTTTTGACAAAGTCCAATACTCATTCATGTTCAAAGTACTACAGAAAATAGGAATAGAGGGCCTCTACCTCAATCTGATAAAATCCATCTATGACAATCCAACAGCCAATATAATTCTAAATGGGAAAAAGCTGAGTCTTTTACTCTCAGATCTGGTACAAGAAAAGGATGTCCCCTATTACCACTCCTATTCAATATAGTTCTGGAGTCATTAGCTGTAGCCATTAGTCAAGGGACAGAAATAAAAGGAATAAGAATAGGTAAAGAAGTTAAACTATCAGTATTTGCAGATGGCATAATCTACTTGGAAGACCCAAAGAACTTCACTAAGAAGCTACTAGAATTTTGTTTTTGTGGGACCAGGGTTCGAACTCACAACCTGGCACTTGCCAGTGAAGCATTTGTGCCACGGAGCTATATCCCCCAGCCCCTAAGCTACTAGAATTAATACACAAATTCAGTAGCATAGCAGGGTGTAAAGTCAACACACAAAAGTCAATAGCATTCTTCTACATAGATAACAAACACACTGAGAGAGAAATTAGAGAAACAATACCTTTTACAATAGCATAAAAAAATGAAAGATTTAGGAATTAACCTAACTAATGAAGTAAAAGATCTATTCAATGAAAACTACAGTACTCTGAAAGAAGAGATCCTAGAGGATTTCAGAGAAGGGAAAGATATTTCCTGTTCCTGGATAGGAAGAACGAACATTGTGAAGATGGCCATACTCCCTGAACTGTTACACAGATTTAATGCAATTCCTATCAAAATACCATCAACATATCTCACAGACCTGCAGAAATCAATCCTAAAATTTATTTGGAACCAGAAAAGCTCTAGAATTCCAAAGACAATCCTAGGCATCAAAGACAAGGCAGGAGGCATTACAATTCCTGAGCTACAGTTATACTACAGAGCTACCATGATAAAATCAGTATGGTATTGGCAAAAAAAAAAAAATAGACCTGAGGATCAATGGAATAGGTTGGAAGATGCAGAAACAAATACAGACACACTCAGCTACCTTATTTTTGACAAAGGGGTCAAACATGTTTACTGGAAGAAAGATAGCCATTTAACAAATGGTGCTGGAAAAACTGGCTCTCCACATGTTGAAAACTAAAACTTGACCCAGGTCTATCACCATATACTAAATTAAAATGAAAATGGATCAAAGATCTAAATATTAAAACAGAAACCCTAAATCTCCTAGAGGAGAAATTTGAAGGAAATCTTGAAGACATCGGGGTAAGCAAAGAGCTCATGGACAAGAATCAAAATGCCTGTTGGACACTTGAAAGAATCAACAAATGGGACCTCCTCCAGCTGAGAAGTTTTTTCATGTCAAAAGAAATTACCAACAGAGTGAAAAGACAACCCACAATTTTAAAAAAGATTTTAACAAATAAGTATTCAGACAAAGGTCTTCTATCTAGAATTTATAAAGGACTAAAAACCATTAAGGTCCCAAAATTCCAAGATCCAATCCATAAATGGGCATCTGAGATGAAAGCACACTTCTCAGAGGAAGATGCTCAACAAGCCTATAAATACACGAAGAAATGCTCCACATCACTGGGCATTCGTGAAATGCAAATCAAAACAACACTTAGATACTGTCTCACCCCAGAAAGAATGGCTACCATAAAGAAATTAATCAACAACAAATATTGGAGAGGCTGTGGAGAAAAGGGAACACTTATCCACTGCTGGTGGGCATGCAGACTGGTACAATCACTACAGAAAGCAGTGTGAAGACTTCTTAAAAAACTAGAACTGGAAATCCCATTCAATCCAGCTATCCCCCTACTGGGAATTTTCTGAGAAGAACTGAAAACATCATACCATAGCGATATCTGTGCACCTATGTTTATGGCAGCTTAATTTGTAATAGACAAATCTTGGAAATAACCAAAATGTCCATCATTTGAAGAATGGTTAAAAAAAATGTGGTATTTTCATAAAATGGAATATTACTCAGTTATAAGGAATGATAAACTAGAAGACTTCACATATAAATGGATGTATCTTGAACATATACTCACAAGTGAAATAAAGCAGATGTACATATACAAATATTGTATAGTCTCCCTAGTGTAAGGACTCAAATAAACAAACAAATAAATAAATAAATAAATTTTGGGCAGTCCCAGTTATCAATCTCAGGACCTTGCATTTTCTCCATCCTCAAACCCTACAGTTTTTTGGTTTTTTTTTTTTTTTAGAAGAGTGACTTAAATACAAAATTCATTTGGAAGAATTAAAAAATTAATGTTTATTGAAAATGTCAAGGTTTAATTGTTTGACCAATCTTACATACGTATATCTATTAATCTAAACAGATTTGATGATGAAAATATGTAATACAGGGGCCCGGCAGGATGGCTCAGTGGTCTAAAGCGCCTGCTTAGGAAAGGTTGGGCAGCTGGAGGGACCGCGGTTCAATCCCCGGCCCCACATGCTGCACCAGCCCTGCCTTCAGGGCAGGCTGAGCCGGCCATAAAAATAAATAAACAAACAAAAAACTCTGAAACAAGAAAAAAATAAAAAATAAATTAAAAAAATATGTAATACAACCATTGTTAAATTTTTCTTGCTTTGAAATTCTGTATTATATGTACTCTTGCTTGTTACTGTTTTTCTATCTTTTTTTGTTTGTTTATTTTTTGTTTGTTTTTGTCTTTTTGAGACAGGGTCTCACTATGCAGTTCAGGCTGGCCTTGAGTTCACTTTTGTAGCCCAGGCTGGTCTCGCACTTGCACCAATCCTCCTGTGTCAGCCTCCCAAGTGCTGGGATTACAGGTGTGTGCCACCACGCCCGGATGTTTTTCTATCTTTATTTATACTATTTTTACTCTTTAAAATATTAAATCTATAAAAAAAATAAAGTAGCTCTACTTTATCATATTTACTGTGGGCTGAGTTCACTTTTGTTCCTTTGTTCTGACCAGGCCTTTGGACACATTTCTAAGTTATCTGAATTTCTGCCAGGAGGAATCAGGAGAGGTTGTAACTGATTCAGAAGAGAATGCAGGCAAAGTTCCGTAGCTCCCTCAAAACAGGCTTCAGAAGTGTAACGCAGTGGAGCCACATGAACAGTGATGTTTCCCTGGAAAAGTGATACATAGGGACAGAAGGCCCCCTAGGGAAAAGCTCAGGTGAGACTTTGATCACAAAATGTGAGGCACTTACTCAACCTGAAGGCCAAGAGTGAAGAAGCAGAACTGGCTTCCTTGCATTGCCCTGCCATGGAGAATGCTGCCATGTCCCACAGGTCAGCAGGGAGCACTTCACTGGGTACAGCCTCCATGCATACCTCAGGCCTTGGTGTAAACCCATCAGAGGAGAGTAGTATGGGAGTGGAGGGATGCAGTGGATCAAAGATACAGCAAGCTGCCTAGTGGTCCCCAGCTTCCATTAACTTTTCTTACCTCCTGCCTGGTTCATCAAAACTGTGTTATCAAGGACTGGACCTTTGCAGGTTCTGGGCATCTTGAACAAAGAATGGACTAAAAAACATGCACAGGATAGTAAGGTATTACATTTATTAAAGGTATTGCCATATATGGTTGTGCATGCCTGGAATCTCAGAACTTGGGAGGCCAAAGTAGAGGATTGCTGCAAAATTGAGGTCAGCCTGGACTACACAGGAAGACCCTGCCTCAAGAACAAATAAACAAATGACAAATAGAATAAAGATATTAAACGTAGGAAATGATGTATACTTTGCAGAATCTGGAGTGAGTTGCTAAGAAAGAGAACATAATGGCTGTTGTCTTTTGTATCCCCCATTCTGATGTAGGCTCTATGCCATACTATGAAATACCTGCTTAATCTTGTGCCAGAAAAACAGAAGATAGCAGTCTCTGATTGGTCCCAGGTGTAAGATTTAGAGAATGCTCTGCATGTATGTGGTGGGTCTCCCTGATTGATAGGTCATACCTATTAGCATAGATGATTTACCCTGGCCTAATCTCCTACCTGAGAAGGCAGAATATGAAACGGAGCCATATCCTGCGCTGCTTCACAATGGAAATGTAAACCAGTTATGATAGCATACACATATAATCCCAGCACTCTGAGAGGCTGAATCACAAAGACAGCAAGCACAAGCCTAGCCTGGCTAACTTAGTCACTGCGTGATAACCTGTCTCAAAATTAGAAATAAAAATGGATTGGGGCTGTAGCTCAGGGTGATCCCACTGGGTTCAATTTCTAGTACTGAGAAAATAAGAAGATGAAAACATAAATATAGATGTTAACCATTGCTAACGAAGTGACGGAGGTTTAGACATATAAAAGTACTCACATATATATGCAATGTTCTGTCCATTGCTTGTATGTTTAATTTCAGTGAAAAGGTGTTCTTAAAAAAAAAAAAAAAAAACTAAGATCAGCCCCCAACCAAAACAAAACAAAACAAAAAAAAACTAGAAACACCTTTCAAAAACTGGAAGCAAAACAGTGCAACAACATAACTCCAACAAGCTGAAACATTCACAGAATCAAGATAAAGGAAAGAAATGATAATGAAATACACTTCCAGAGCACAGATGTGAGCTGTGCTGCTATGGTTTGGATCTGAAATGCCCTAACAAAGCTCATGTATTGAAGGCTTTCTGCCCAAAGCAGCAGTGTTCAGAGGGGGAACTCTAGTAGGTAATTAGATCCTGAGGCTTATTAATAAACTGAGCTATTGATTGACTCATAGCTAAGTAGGGGTAGAGTATGAGACTTGTTATAAAATTTAGCTCTGTCTCTGCCTCCTGGCTGCCACAAAGTGGGAAGCTTCATTCCACCAGACCCCTGCTATGATGTTCTGCTTCAACCTAGCCCTAGGTGCAACAGAACCCACCACTGTTGTATGTTGGGAGCTGGCAGGAAGCCAGGAAATTGATCAAGTGTGTGCAGGTGGGACTAGGCTTCCCTTTGTGGGGGCAAAAAGCTACCCCAGTGCTGAGAAAAACATCCTGCCTGGTTCAATATAGAGAGAAGGACAAAGTATCTTTAGTAGAGAACAATAGAGCTCAAGGACACCTGCAGGGAGTTCTGGTTGTCCCCTCCCCTGCTTGGAATGTTTTCAACTTCCCCAAAGCAGTTACGCAATTTCCTGTTCTTGAACACTGAAAGAAAGGAAGATCCTCCTGAGGATCGAGGCTCACTCCGAGAGGGACAAGTCTCGGTGAGTCCTCTGAGCTACCTTCATCAGGTCTTCTCGTCGTTTCTTTCGGCACCGACACCAGAACAACACAACACACCACCATGTGACTGTCAGCCAAATTAAGCTTTTCCTCCCACAAGTTCATTGCCTCAGGTAGAACACAGTGATAGACAGCTGGCAAGCACATGCACTTCTACCCTTTTATCTGTGTTCACAGTGTGGAGGAGGCTTCATCACAGTAGTGTGTTGCAGTCTTAGAGGCAAAGTTACGTGGCAGTAGGGGTATCCTCTGCTGAGAATGCAGAAAATAGTGAAGAGCAAGACAAGTTGGATGAGCTGCAAAATCATGGTTTTTCTTACGTCCATCAAAGAGCCACAGCTGCAGGTTAATCCACAAGCCAGGATTCATTACACTCTCAACGGACAAGAGGGAGAGCCAAGGCCACCATGAAATAGACAAGATTTCAGGTGAAGCTGTTAGCAAGTTGTTAAAAGGCTAGTATAGCCTGTGTGAGCAAAGAATCCTATGAGCTGGGACATCAAGGAAGCTTTCCCTACAGGAAAGACTGGGAGTAGCTGTCTTAGTTTTCTCTCTTTGCTGGGATAAAATACCTGATACCCAAAATCAAGAAAGGAAAGGTTTATTTAGCTCATAGTTGGTGGAGGTTTCAGGCCATACACAGCTGGCTCCATGGCAGAGTGGCACATGGCAGAGGGTAGCACTTTATGGTGGTAGAAAACAGAAAAGAGCAAAGGAAGAAGCAGCGGCTACAGAAGCTTAGCAAGCCTCTTTCCCTTCCTTATATTGTATTCAGGCTCTCTGTTCCACTGAGGGCACGGCACTCACACCCATAACCCCCACATTGGATCATGCATTAATCACAAAGTCTGGAAGTCTGCTTCAATACTTCATGAGGCTTTCAGGGGACAACTAGACACAAACCATAATATTAGGGTATAACCAGAAATAGCCATTCTGGTAGAAAAACCTCCAAGAGGAGCAACAATGGGGGATCATCATGAAATAATACTTGCTGAGGCCAGAGGAAAGGCAAGAGTTCCTCCCATTCCCTACATACACATGACTACTAACTGGGAAAAGGTCAAGGAACATATCCCACCTTTCAAGGAAGGGTCAGAATCCATTAGGCCCATCTCTTTGGAGGTCTTCGGATTCTGAAAGAATAGGATCCCTGGAAATACACTAAGATCCAAGACCATGTGGTGAGGTCAGGGCATCAGAGGGCTCCATGTGTGCCAAGATACCACTTCACAAACATTAGGAAACAAGGCAGTGCAGTATACTATGGAGATGGAGGAAATGGAGAGTAGCCCAGCTTGGTGCAGGTGCATATGGGGCCTGGAACTGAAGGTGCAGTGAAAACAGGGAAGAGCTTCTCACCTAACCAGTCCCCCTAAGCACACTGGAAAAACCAATACTGGAAACTAGGCCCCCTCAGAACATTGGAAAGACCCACTTTGGCAAAAGCTGACACCAAAGGATTTTGAGGTTGGAGGTACATAAAATGTAACCACAGATATAGTAAAACCTAAACAGATTCAATGACAGTCTAACAGAAAAACATGCCATAGGTCAAAAGACAGGTGCCATCTCCCAGATGCAAATGCCACTGACCTCAGGCGCTAAGGCACAGCACCATCTGACTCCTGGCCAATAAGTATCACATACACACTGCCAGAGGTGAATTCTGCAAAACCAGAATCAGGTGCACAGATGTAGGGATTATAAAACAGGAATTTATGTGGCAGGTTCAAGTGGAAAAGACAACAACATGAGTGAAGAGATAAGGAATTTAGGCACCAAGGTAGAAACCAAGGAAATAAAATGTGAGAAATAGGGGCTGGGGAGATAGCTCCGAGGCACAAGTGCCTGCTGGGCAAGTGCAAGGTCGTGAGTTCGAACCCTGGTCCCACAAAAAAATAAATAAATAAATAAATAAATAAAATAAAATAAAATGTGAGAAATAAAAACAGTATAAGAGAGAGGAAGGAAGGCTTCTAACACTAAGTCATGAGGAGGCTCAACTCCGCCAAGGAAAAAATCAGCTTCAGGTGCAGAAAAATCAAGCTGACATAGAAAAAACTGGGAAAAAAAAAAAAAATAAATGAACAAACAAAATATAAAAGAGAAAAACAAGCCTGGTAGCCTATTTTAGGTATAACTGAGATACCAAAAAGAGATAAGAGAATAGGGCAAGAGAAATACTTTAAAAAAAACAACAACAACAACAAAAACCCCACCAATGGCTAGGGCTGGCTAGATAGCTCAACAGACTAAAGTGACTACTTAGGCAGGCTCAGCAACTGGGGTTTGATTGCTGGCATGCCAGTCTGGCCCCACTCCAGGGGTATGGAAAACAGGAGGATCACTATGAGTCTGATCTGTGTAGTGAGAACCTGTAGACCCTGTACTAAATACATAAAATTAATTAGTTAATAATGGCTAAAAACTTTTCAAAAGCAATGAAAGACACCACTTCATAGATCCAAGTAAAGAAAGTCCTAGCTAGGATTAAGAGTAGTTTTTAAAGTCACAATGTCTTCAAACCTTTGAAACCAAAAACAAAAAAGACATTTTCTGCTTTTTTTGAGACAGGGTCTCACTCTACAGCTCAGGCTGACCTTAAGCTCACTTCGTAGCTCTAGCTAGTCTTAGACTTGCAACAGTCCTCCTGCCTCAGCCTCCCAGGTGCTGGGATTACAAGTATGTGCTACTGCACCTGGTCAAAAAGAGACATATTGCAGGTAGGCAGAGAGAAAAAAAAAATGGCATGCTATACACAGATGAAAAAAAAATGAGATCCCAGCATGCTTGGTATCAGGTACACAGGAGACTAAGAAGGACAAATTTAAAGACTATAAACCCATGGGCTGGGTGTGGCTCAACTGTGAAGCTTAGTGTTTTCTGAGGTACCAGGTTCAAGTGCCTCAGTAATAACAATAACAAAAAGCCCATATTTCTACACCACTGAGTATTTTCAAAAAGCAAAGGAGAGACTTACCATTCTGAAGAAGATGGAAAAGGTCACTGTGGTCCACTATTCTTATTGATCCCAACTCAAACTCCAGACAACAAACAGAAAGTTGGGTAGTGAATGTGATGTGAATTAAGGCAAGGTCTGCCTAATGGGTTACTTTCCTGTAGTCCTCCCTTGTCTCCCAGCTTGGACTGGGAGAAAAATCCTCTGCAGACAGCATAAAACTCAGGCCAATCTACTTTTCTGGTTAGAGGGAAAGAGCACAGCAAACCAACATGCATGAGTAGAATCCAAGTCATACTTTTGTTGTTTGCTTTTTCCCCCTCAGCTCTTTCAACCTATGGGGACCTGATCATAGAGCTGCACTGTGACACAGCAGCAGAGCACACACAAAACCCAGAGAAGAAATCTCATCAGTCAGGCACCAAACAAGGAAGAGGGAGGCTTGTATTCCCATGAGGGGATAAAAAGGGAGATTCGTTATAGTTTTCTTTTGTTATTGCCTATTAGCCTGAGGGCAACCCTGGTCATGGGGAACTGTGGGACTGATGGGGGCAAAGTTTTTAAAGAATTCATCTTTATAAGCAGAGCTCTGTACAGGGGCCCTGAGAGCTAGTAATACTGACAAATCTTAGAGAGGACAGAGATGAAGAAAACTGCCTAACTCCCAGGCTACCACCCTGAGCAGCACCTAGGGGGAGAACAGGGTGAGATGACCTAAGAGAGGACTGTGGTCCTCAGAAGGGAAGACAGAGCTTGTACTCTGAAACTGAGTCCTGAAAATGACAAAGAGCTTGGAGTATGTCAGAGGAAGACTATTCGGCGCCTACAAACATGTTTCTTCAGGATAAAAGTAAGCTTATACTTCAGATAAAAGTAAGCTCTTGAAATCATTGGAAAAACAGAAATTCTTAGTAGAGAAATAGACAATATCTTCTTTCTAACCCATAGAAAGTTAGAATTTAAAAAAAAACATAATATTGATAATCTCTAAACCCTTTGTATAGTCTCAAAAGTAGAATAGAATCAACAGAGCATAAAACCTGTCAAATCATAAAGATGGAACGTGTGTGTGCGTGTGTGTGTGTGTGTGTGTGTGTGTGTGTGTGTGGTGTATGTGTGGTACATGAGATTGAACCCAGGATTTTTTTGTACTATGTTATAAGACCTTAAATTTTTTATATTTTTGAGACAGGGTCTTACTTAGTTGCCCAGGCTGAGCTGAAATTTGCAATTATTTTGACTCAGCCTCTCAGAGTGCTCGCTTAAACATGGGTTTTTATGTTTGTTTTTGTTTTTGAGGTAAGGTCTCTCTATGTATTGTAGGCTGGCCTTGAACTCACAGTCATTCCCCTGCCTCAGCCTCCTGAGTGCTGGGACTACAGGAAATGCCACCATACCCAGCCACCAAAGATGAAATCTTGAATGCAGAAAGAGAGAATGGTCTCATCATATACCAAGAATCTGCAGAAAGACTATCAGATTCTCCAGTTCTCTGGAGACTATCAGACGTTTTGGAGAAGAGGCTGTGGGCCACTATCTTCAAATTGCTGAAAGAAAAACTGTCAGCCAAGAGAACTATCTGGCTCAACTGTTCTTCAGAAGCAAGGAGATGATGAGACTCCCAGAAAAAGAGGCGAGAATGTTTATCATTATAAGACAGTGCTTGCTGTGTACAAGGCAGCAAGCAGAAGGACCAAGATGAACATGCAAGAACCATTATTATAAGTCTAAAAGCCAGCACCAGTGCAGCTTTGGTGACTGTACATTTGGTTTTGGTTTAACTTAAGAGACAAAGTGAATTAAAAAATTATTGGTTTCTAGTTTGAGACACAGAATGTAAAAGGAGTAATTTTATGGCATCAGTAATGAAGATGACCCCTCTCCTATCCCTCTCTTGGATAGGAGTTTTCTTTCCTTCAATAAATATGTCCTGCTCATTAAAAAAAATAATGAAAATGACTACTTCTCAGCCTATTGTGTAGGATCACACGTGATAATAAAAATGACTTTGACTAAGTCTATATGCTAGTATCTATAATATGAACAACTTCACCAAGGACAGTATTGTGCAGTATAATAACCACAGTTGAATACTTGTCATCTTGTGCTTTTAAATGTGTATAGTCTCTGATGTCTCCTGTATTACTTTTATACTCCTGTGAAAATAAATTAAAAAATAAAAATGGTTGAAAAAGATGTGGTATTTTCACACAATGGAATGTTACTCAGCTATCAAGAATGACAAACTAGAAGACTTCATATATAAGTGGATGTATCTAGAACCTATACTCATTAGTGAAATAAACAAGACCTATATATTTAAATATCATATAGTCTCCCTAGTTTAAAAACTCAAAAGAAGAAATTTTTTAAAAAAGAATTATAAAATTAAGAGAAGTTGGCAGAGGTTTTCACTAAGAGGCTTAATGAAACCCTTTTAGATTGAATTCCCCTGGTAACTACTGATGGTAGGCACTTTCCCACATGCCTCTTGACCATTTGTATCTTTTTTGGTGAAATGGCCTGCTGAAATATTTTGCTCGCTTTAAGTTGTGTTTTTGTCTTAATGAATTGTATTATCTTTTTTTTTTTTTTTGTGGGACCAGGGTTCGAACTCACGACCTTGCACTTGCCCAGCAGGCACTTGTGCCTCGGAGCTATCTCCCCAGCCCCTGAATTGTATTATCTTTTATGCAGCAAACTTTATATGCTGTTTTAAAAAGTTGTAATAAAAATAAAAGGAAAAAAAAAGTAAAAAGGACCAGGAAAAAAATTAAGGTTTAGTGAAAGTAAGAGTTAACGTTTAATTGCTCAGCCTTGCATGCTTATATCTGGTAATCTGAGCAACAAATTTCTCTCTCTCTCTCTCTCTCTCTCTCTCTCTTATGGGACTCAGGTTCAAATTCATGACCTTGCACTTGCCAGGCAGGCACTTGTGCCACAGAGCTATGTCCCCAGCACCTGAGCAACAAATTTGATGAGAATAATATGTAATATAGCAACCATCGTTAATTTTCTATTCTTGTTTGGAAATTTGGTACCACTTTATTGTTCTCTGTTGCTTTGTTTTTGTCTTTGTTCTTGTTGTTTTCCTCTTTAAAATAATAATAATTTAAAAAGGCCAGGTGAGGCAGGAGGATTGGTGCAAGTTCGAGACCAGCCTGGGCTACAAAAGTGAATTCAAGGCCAGCCTGACCTGCATAGTGAGACCTTGTCTCAAAAAGATATTAAATAAATAAATAAATAAATAAATAAGCAAGCAAGAAAGCCAGGGAGATAGCTCAGTGGCCTTATGTATCTGCCTGGCAAGTGCAAGATCCTGAGTTTGATCCCTCATACCACAAAAACAGATTAGGAAACAAGCAAATAAATAAATAAAAATAATGAAAGTGGTGGGAATGGATCGTATGAGAGCCACAAAAAATTAACTATAGAATCTGCACCAAATGAGATGAAAAATTTAAATGTTTTGTCACATACAAAAATATCAACCAAGCTCAAACACAGACAAAACTGGTAGAAATGAGAAAGAAGCCATATGACACTTGGGAGGCTGAGGTAGGAGGATCAGTGAGAGTTTGAGACCAGCCAGGGCCGCAAAAGTGAGCTCAAGGCCAGCCTGAACTGCACAGCAAGATCCTGTGTCAAAAAGACAAAAAGAAAAAAAAAAAGAAAGAAAGAAAGAAAGAAAAACAAAGAAGCCATGCAACACCTGGAAAACAAAGCAGAAAATAACAGAATCAATTATCAATTCCTCTTTATCAATAATTAATTGGACTGAACTCTCCAAACTTGAAAATTGGATGAACGGGTTATTTATTTTTTCTTCTCTCCTTGGACAGGTATTTATTTTTGGAAGCAGATACTTTATTATTAATGTTTAACTGATGAACCTTGTATGCATTCAGATCTCAGTTTTGTACATCTGTCTGTACTCCTTATGATAGTGCCTGGCTTTTTCATAAAAGCACCATGATAGATACCTGTTATGGTTTATATCTAGTTGTCCCCCCAAAGCCTCATGTTGTCAATGGGCAGGAATTTCCATAGATTGCAACTTGATCCATGATCCCTGGGATTATGGGTTTTAGTACTGATGGGATTATGGGTTGAAGTGCTTCTGGGATTATGGGTGTAGCCTAAGGCGGAGGCTAAGGCCGAGAGCCTGAATGTAATATAAAGAGAGGCAGAGAGACAGACTCGAGCTGCTGCTGTTGCTCTGCTGCCCTGTTTGGTTGGCTGCCTCTGTCACCATTTTGCTGCTGTTCTGCTGCCATGAACCGGATGCTCTCCGCCCTGCTCCACTCAGCCTTGGGCCAGCCAAATATGGACTGAAACCTCCAGTAACTGTGAGCTAAATAAACCTTTCCTTCCTTCATTTTGAGTGTCGGGTATTTGTCCCAGCAACGAGCAAAAAAGTAACTAAGACAATACCTTAGTTCATCCTTTGGTAGTTATGAACTTCTTTATTTGTTCTTTGTCCATGATGTATCTTATTTCTCTATTAATTTTTTTGGAAGCAGATATTCTATTAACTGATCATAATAGCACCATGATAGATACCTTAGTTCATCCTTCTAATAAAAGCCTTTTAATCTGATCTTCCCTATTTCCAGCATCTCCACCTTCCACAGATCTCTTGCTTTGTTCCATCTCATGGAGATGATAAAGTGAACTGCCACAGGAAGTTATTTGCCTTCTTGAAGCATTTTCCAACAGTATAGATCTCATGAATCAGATCCTCCATGCAGATGATGCTACATTACCAAGAGATTGAGCAATCAATGAAGAATCTGTCAAGGTGTCTTAATTATTCTTCTATCATTGCTGGGACAAATACCCGACACCCAGAATAAAGGAAGGAAAGGTTTATTTAGCTCACAGTTAATGGAGGTTTTTCAGTCCATATTTGACCGGCTATAAGACTGAGTGGCATATGGCAGAAAGCAGCAGTTCATGGCAGTGGTATGGCAACAAAATGGTGACAGAGGCAACCGACCAAACAAGGCTGTAGAGAGCAACAGAGAGAAACTGTCTCTCTGTCTCTCTTTATATTATATTCAGGCTCTCTGCCTCAGCCTATCCACCTTTGGTCACACCCATAATCCCAGAAGTACTCAGACCCATAATCCTATCAGTACTAAATAAAACACATAATCCCAGTGGATCATGAGTCAAGTCTCAAACTATAGAAGTCCCTGCCTCATGATTGCATGAGGTTTTAGGGGCGGGGGAACAACTAGACATAAACCATAACACAAGGCAATTCACTTCTTATTGATTTTTCCATAGCCACGCTTGTCTATTAGTTCATTTACTGACTTCAGGTTTAGGTACCCACATGCAAGATATGGCTCCACAATTCTCAGCATGTTAATTGAAGCCTTGTTGAGCTTAATGAAAGTACCATTGGAAATTTGGTGAAGACAAAGAAGCTGCAACACCTTGCAGACCTTTGGGTTCACATTATTTATATCCCTGATCTGGATGACAAATGCCAGTTTGGGCTCTGCAGGGACTGAGAAGTTGCCAGCGTTTCTCGCCATCCTAATCATTCAGATCTCAGTTCTGTACCTCTGTGTGTACTCCTTATGACAGTGTCTGGCTTTTTCATAGATGAGTTTCCTCATCACCTTGCTAAGCATCTTCTGGGCAAAGTTCTTTTTCAGACTCTTTATCTCCAACTCTGAAATGTCTTCAATTTTTCTTAAGGGTTTCTGGCACAGCAGGAACCTTCTTTTTTTCTCTTCTACACCCTCCATGGTTCCACGAACAGGTTTTCTAAAAAACATACCCAACTATCTGCTGCCTATAAGAAACTCCCACTGGGCATGGTGACACATGCCCATAATCCCAGCACTTGGGAGGCTGAGACAGGACGACTGGTACCAAAGCCAACCTGGGCAATAAAAGTGAGCTCAAGGCCAGCCTGTGCTGCACAGTGAGACCCTGTTTCAAAAAGACAGGAAAAAGAAAAAAAAAAAAAGAAAAAAAAAGGAAAAAAACTCCCTTCAGATCTTGAGACACAGATTGACTAAAGGTGAGAAAATAAAAAGATTCAGATGCTGCAAATGGTGACCAAAAAGCTGGTGCAATCACAAAAAGATAAACAGCCAAACAAGGTTCTGCACACCGGTAATCTCTGCACTGTGGCATGCTGAGGAAGGAGGATCAAAAGTTCAAGCCCAGTTTAGGCAACTTAGCAATTTAGTGAGGTCCTGTCTTAAAATATAATTTAGGTGTATATATTTTAGTACAGGATCTACAAGGTCTCATTACAGAGATCAGACTTGCAGTGTATCTCCTGTTTTCAGCCGCTTAAGCACTGGGATTACAGGTGTGCAGCACCATGCCCAGTCTCAATGGACATCTCAGCACACCTCAGAGGCAGGGCCAGCACGACACACTGGGGATAGAGCCCTAGTTCTTGTATCTGCCTAAGCAAGTGCTTTAATCTGGCCAGCCCTTAAAATATTTTTTAAGTTTATATTTTCATTAGTTCATGCTGCAGTACGAAATGATTACTTACATTCATCACGTACACATGATGATATTGGTACAATTGGCATATGTACACACAGGCCTTAATTCTTTTTCTGTTCTTTCCTCCCCTCTCCATTCCCTCCTTATCTTTGTAGCCTTCCCTAATAAGAGATTGTCTTAGTTACTGTTCTGTGGTTGCTGAGACAAATACTGGACACACAAGCCTAGGAGAGGAAAGGTTTATTTAGCTCAGTTACTGGAGGTTTTAAGACGCTGCCTCCACTTTATAGGGTCTGGAGGAGAGGATGGGGCGCTGCCATGTCAAGGATGATTCTCTCTATACCTCGCAGAAACAGCTGCCTGCTGCTGGTGGGAAAGAACCACGCCCCTCAAGCCATGTGCTTGACAACCCCATGCTTTACATAAGGCTTCGCAGGTGGGGAACGACAACTACATACAAACCATAACAGAGATATTAGGGAGTCTACTACTTCTTAACATCTCTTATTTTCCTCTTTAAATTATTTATACTTTGGGGTTTTTTATATGAAAGACTATGTTGTGTTTAAACTTACGTAGTCTAATTTATTTCACTCAACATTATGGTTAAGAAAATATATACAGAGGGCTGGGGACATAGCTCAGTGGAGTAAGTGCTTGCCTGGCAAGCACAAGTCCTGAGTTCAATCCCTGGTACCACCCAAAAAAAAAAAAGTTACAGAATATGCACCAAAGGAAATGAGAAACTTAAATATTTCGCTACCAGAAAAATCAGGAAGCACCCATTTTCCTACAAATGACTCAAGTGCATCCTTCTTTATGGCAGAGTAGTACTGCATTGTGTGTAAATACACAGTCTTATCCATTTATCTGTGGATGCACACAGAGGCCACTTCCAAGATTTAGCTATTGTGAATTGTGCTGCTATAAACATGGGTTTGATGGATGATTAAGGTATCTTTAACTCTTTTCTGTTTTTTGACACAGGGTCTTGCTATATAGTTCAAGTTGGCTTTGAACTTGCTGTAGTCTCCTCCTGCCTCAAGTTACCAAGAGCTAGGATTATAGGCATGTGCCACTGCAGCCCGCTCTTCTTTTGTATCTTTAATTGCATTGCCATGGCTGCCTCAGTGTCCTGAATGGATTCAAACCATTTGTTTGTCTTTCGTGGTCATTTTTACTACAAAAGGGCTAGAAGTCCTACTTTTGCCTTTCTGTTGGATGGCACTTAGCCCCTATTTCTGATCATTTCTGCTAGAGAGTTTTGATCTTAGCCAAAAGACTAAGCTGGTACAGAAATTGATAAAAGAGGGTTTGCAGAACTGTTCCAGAAGGTACATGCTCAGTATAGACACATTCTTTCCAGTGATCTATCACACCCATAGTTGTCAAGATTCACAGACATGGGCACTGTAGCTATAGAAGGTTGACTGAATTTCCCATGAAGAGAAAAACCTAGTCAGGCACGGTGGGAGGCTGAGGCAGGCAAGTTTGAGTTCAGCCTGGAAAACATGGTGACTTAACCAGACCCTGTCTAAAAATAAAAACTAAAGGAAAGCTGGAGCTGTAGCTCAGGGCAAAAGCC
>PVJA010032026.1:0-17376 GCA_004027025.1 Myocastor coypus
CAGGGGCTTACCCGTGGCGGGTGCGCAGCTGGCCTGGTCAACTGCATGGGTTCGTATCTAACATTTGGTGCTGAAAACCTGGAAGGGATGCCAAGGCTTCTGCCAGTCCCTCCCGACCAGGGCCTTGCCCTGGTCCACCACCAGCCCTTCTGAGCAGACCGCGGACCACAAGCCTCGGACCTCCTTGCTCACCTAACCACTCCTGACACCCAAAATTGTGAGTATTCCATCACTTGTTCAACCCATCTTAAAATTCAGACCTCTCCCACTGTCCAACTTATTGGGAAAACAAAACTAACGGCCATTTCTCTCTCCAGACTAGCTGCCTATATTTGACTCCTTTCAATTTCCAAGGCGCCCTTCCCAACCTTAGCCCAGACCACAACACTTTCTGTATTTCCCTTTTCTTTTTCCTTCTCTATATATCTTGAAGGTAAATGTTGTTCCTGGATGACTGGCTCACCTCTGCCTGCAGTCCTCTCCCCTGCAGCTCCTTCAACTCCTATCTCTCTGAATTCTTTCAGGGTTCCTGCCAGGATTTCTCCAACACTGACATATTCTTCTGCTCTTTCCCTTTCTATTCTATCCTGATCTCTCCTCGAAGACGACTCTGGATGGCTCGATGCCTCTCAGCCAGCCCTGGCCCTACTCTAGGAAGTATGGTTGACACGCCGAGCTGCTCCTTCCCTCTACTCGGCCTCCTCTCTGACCTGGAACACCTGCTGGGAGGGTTTTGGCTCTATGTCTTTTTTGGGGACCCCCACCTCCAAACACATATTTAGCCTCCTCTCCAACTGGAACGCCTGCTCTGAGGGCTTTAGCTCTATGTCTTTTTTCCACTCCCACCACAAGATCATCCTCCTCTCACCCCCAGCTCCCACTCTGTCTTCTCACCACTATGGGCAATACTTCAATACCTTTTCAAAACTATTCTGTCTAAGACTGTCTTAAGTCTGTCCTTAGAGGCCCCTTAGGCTTCTCTGACCTCAAAGTCAAACACCTAATTTTTCTCTGCTAAATAGCCGGGCCACAAGACAAGTTGGACAATGAGATTATCTGTCCCCCTTCTCAGGAACTCTTAATTATGACACCTTCATTAATTTAGATAACTTTTGTTGCTGCAATGGGAAACAGTCCTCCCTCTTTAATCACCAGGAAATGCCTATCTTATAGCTGCCAAGAGATCCTCTTAGCCAAAGCCCCACCAAGCCCACACCCACCTTGTGACTCAGATGGACAGCATGTTAGGCTCCTGGGGGCCAACCCCCTCCCAGTCCTGAGCCCTGCCTATCTACCAAGCTTCTCTCCTCTTGAACCTATTTCCTGCTGCCAGCCTGCATCCAACACCAGTCCAGGTGAGCTGAGTCCAACCGAGGTTTCCAGTCCCAGACTGAGGGGAAGTTGTCTTCACTGTCCTTGGCAGAGGGTTACTACCCTGTGTCCTGCTAAGAATGAGTGACTCTCCCTACCAGTTCCAAAACCATGGGCTTGTTTTCAGGTTTTTCTCCATCCAGGGGATAGAACAGACTGTATTCATGTTCCTTGGTACAGTCTGAGACAACAGAGCCATACCTATCCCTGAGGACCACCCACAAGTCTTAAAGCCTGACTCCGGCTCAAATTCTGCCACAATAAAAAATATTCCTAACTCCCCCCCTAAAAACTTAACCCCTTAAAACTCCTACTATCATAGCAGCAAATGATTAAAAATCCCTTAAAAGTTTAAAGCTGCAGCTGCTGCTTCACCTTCTGACTTCTCCACTTCAAGGAGCTGAAGTGATACCCCACTCTCTTCACTCCCTCTCCCCTTGCCTTTCCTTACCATCCGCTTCTAGTTCAACTAATAACACATTTTGCCCCCGATAGGGTGTGCCTCTCCCTCTGCTGTCTAAGCTAAGGGCAGGATAACAGCCCATTTATCCTGTCCTTTCCAGTTGAGCTTGCTGTTTACCCTCACTCCTCCTGCCCCTTAGCCATCCGGACAGTCTCCTGTTAAAACTACAACAAAGAGACACTAAGTTATAGCTTCTTACCCCTCTCTTTACAGCCTTCTTGCCAGCCGGCAAGTCCAGGTCTTGGGAGTTATCAGTACTCCTCTACTATGCTGGGCCTAATCTTCACACTGTGCTGTTTGCTTGCTCACACTCAAGCTTCTTAATTATAAATAAGAGGTTTTTACATTTTTCAAATTCTCATAAGAGTTCTCTGCTAACTGACCTACAAATGTTCTGACTAAGCTCTTGTAATTACAAATTTAAACAGGTCATCATAATTTATCCTAGCCAGAAATATTATCTCTACTCTGGATGGCTCGACGCCAGAGTGCACTCTGATTTTGTAAAGGTATTCATGTATGTTGTATATATGTTTATATGTCATTCTGTTGAAAGCTACTCCCTTTTTTGCTTAAGCTCTAATAATATAGACTTAAAAGCATGTTTTCTCCTGAGTTAGCTGGTCTAAATAGTATCAAAATTAATTTAGAATGGCAAAAGATTGTTGGACAGGTATCTTGGTTGGTGGATAGAAGGTGGTCAACCTCTATTTTATTATTATTTTTTTTCTTGTTTCAGAACCTTTGTTTGTTTATTTATTTTATGGCCAGCTCAGCCTGCCCTGAGGGCAGGGCTGGTGCAGCATGTGGTGCTAGAGATCAAACCGTGGTCCCTGCAGCTGCCTAAGCTTTCCTAAGCAGGCGCTTTAGACCACTGAGCCATCCTGCCGGGCCCCAACCTCTGTTTATCAGTGGAATAAATACCCCAACAACCTCCTCAGAAGACACCTCTAATACTTTGGTAAAAGCAAAAAAAAAATAAAATAAGGTTTTATTTAAAGTTGCTACATTAAATATACTCATGCCTTTCTCTTATGCTCAGATATTTATAATAAAAGGCTCCTTCCAAGCCAACATGAGGTCATCAGTTAAATGATAATTTCTTCATCATTATGACTGCTAAGCAACACTACATGTGATTATTGATGTCAAATGTTCTTTGTACAAGTTTAACCACCATCTGTTAACATTCTACAAGAATTTAATTGCTAAAATATCTATGGTTGATAACAACCGTTCTCTGGTCACATTTTATATTGCAAGGTGTTTGAATCAAGTATACTGTTCTCTTAAAAAACTGTTATTAGTTCCTATTTTATATTCTGATCTGTTTATGAGATTCATGCCAAGCTAAAAAGACAAATCTCGGCCCTCAAACCTCACAAGGAAACTTACTTAACCTGACTTTCCATGTCTTCAACAATAGAGACCAAAATTAGCTACACACAAATACCAGCTTTTTTGGCTCTGATACTCGGGACTCCCATCAAAGCAGGACCTTAACAAGGTAATGCTGAACCTATACAACACTGCCACCCAAGCTCTTCCTGCAACTGCAGCAAAGAAGGAAACTGGGCAGGAGCCTGCCACAACTTGCAGACTTGGTTCCATCTACAAGCTTGAGGGTCACTGGAAGTGTGACTGCCCTGTCTGCCAGAGAATAGATAAGTCATCAAATTCCCTACCCTCACAGAAAAACTCACTGCAGCCAGTTCCAATACTCGACCTGCTTGGTCTTGCTACTAAAGAGAAACAACACAACCTGGGGTCCGTGGCCCACATCGATGTATCTCTGTCACTTCCAAGTCTCACTGGACATCTCAGGTAAAAAAACTTTTTTCTTGCCAACACAGACACCAAATATAGTGTTCTTCCTGAGTTCTAAAGTTTCTATATTTGATCTACAGTCTCCCCAGTGGGTGTTCATGGCCAGCCTACCTACATGATGCCTTCAGACAGGCTCATTCCCTGCTCACTCCAAACACTGTTCTTCACTCATAATTTCCTTATAAATCTAACCTACCCCATATCTCTCATGGGGAGAGATCTTATTCAAAAGCTTCATGTCTCTCTCACTTGTCTTCCCACAGTACTTGTCCTATAAACCTAACCTTATGTACAGCTAGCTCCTTGCTCTCCCTTCCCTGGTTGACCACATACCCTGAGACACTTCTAATCCTACTCATACCACACATGCTATTCTCACACTGGTGTGCCTCAGCGGTCCCATGGCCTTTCCCTCAATTTCCCAATACCCATTAACCCCTAAACATCAGAGGGGACTCAAGCCCATCATTTGCTATCTCCTTATTCCTCCCCTTCAACATAGTCATGGTACAATGACACATTCAGATCATAGACTCCATTCTTCTACAACCAACCTCACCAAGTGTTGCCTGTACATGTCCATTCTAAGGCTTGATCTCACAGCCATCCAGGCCACACCCAACAACATACACACCTGTCCTCATCCCAAAAAGCCTTCGGCCATTGATTTCTCCCTTTTACAACTCCCCTTTCCATGATCTCACTTGTTTAACAAACCTCCAGACAAATAACACAAAATAGACACACAGCTGTTTCTGTGTAATACCTTGATACATAAAACTCTGTCTTCCTTTGGCTCGCTCCCCTTCTAGGGCCCCTTGCAGGGCTTGCTATTATGTTTATGGTAGCCCCCTGCTTCATTTTTCACATCCACAATATTGTCACCACATTAACAACCCAAAATTTTAACCAAATACTTTTCTCAGATGACTCCTACCAGGCCCTGCTCCAATGAGACCCCTTCAATGAAGACAATTCCTCACACTGATCTCCAGTGGCCCCATGATGCCCCTGTTTAGCAGGATACAGCCAGATGATTTCTTTGCCCTTTTTCTGTCAAATAGTCTGGGATGATAGATTGGGATTCAAAGTTTCCCAAGCCCTTGGGCCCACAGAGCCAAACCCCAAACCACAGAACAGGTCCACCTGACTTTGATCTGGGTAAGCAACCATGAAATTCTCCTTTCTGAAGGTCCCCCACAGACCAGGTAGCCCTGCCAAGATTAGCACTTCCTCAGCTGTTCCAGACAGTGATTACCCTCCCTAAACGATCCTATAAGTCTCTTGCTCCTCTTTGTTTACTGCTGTCTTGGTCTGCTAGACAGCCACCCTGCTTGATGCCCCCAGTAAATCCACTCATGTCAGAACACCTGGTATGGTTGATTGTGTGGGTTCATACCTAACACTCATCCTCTGCTGTTCTGCATTTATAACTGTCTCTTAGGACCAACACCTTACTGCTTAGGCTTTACAGAAATCCTCTTTGACTATCATGTCTCGTAGTATAATAATTTTGAAAATCAGTTGACGTGACTGATGTTTTTAAAAGACAGGACAGGGAAAGTGGTATAGCTCAGAGGTTGAAGCCCTGGGCCTGACTCTTAGCATCACAAATAAAATAATAAAAATTTAAAAAGACAAGAAAACTTTAACATAAAGTTTTTATTTTAATAATAAAACAGAAATCAGATAAAAATCACTTGATCCTTAGTGCTAAATATCAAGTTGAAAAATGACACACGAATACACTGCTACAGTCCCTACGTAAGGCTGTTACCATATGCTGGGATAGCGCACAGGGACAAGGTGCGATGACAAACAACGTGCAGCAGTTGCCCTTCTCTGTGGAGGGAGCCATTCCAAGCCTGCCTGCAGTGCTTGGAACCCTGGAGAACCACGTCCTACACAGACTATTTTTTCCTATACATAGTCATAAAGAAGTTTAATTTGGAAGTATGCATAGTAAGAGATAAACAACAATAATAAAATGATAAGATTATACCATAATAAAAAGTTTTTTAAGACTTGAATTGTTTCTGGAATTTTCCACATAGTTTTGGACCCTGGATAACAAACCACAAAGTGAAACTGCAGATAAAGAGCCAAAACACAGGGGAAATCTTCCAGCTGCTAAAAGCTTCCCTCCAGCTGTTCATGTTGCATGCCTGCGTCTACTTAGTTCATCTATTTTTTTTTTTAAATGCATATATGTATGTATGTATGTATGTATTTATTTGGTACGGGGCCTCCCTACACAGCTTGGACTCATAGTGACCTCCTGTCTGAGCCTCCTCAGCTCTGGGATTACAGGCACTACCACCACGCCTGGTTTCAGTGGCCCGCACAGAATGCAGCACCAAGGATCAAACCTGGGTCCTTGCACTTGCTGGGCTGGTACTCAGACCACTGGAGCTATCTCCCTAGCCTATCTGGTTCATTTGGTACATCAGTTCTGGACTAAGACATTTTATCATTTTAGCAAGCTCTGCTTTTTCTCTTTAATTTTTATTTGATCACACTGCAGGGAACTGCAATATGTATATAACACATCTCAATTTTCTCCCTGTTAACCTGCCCTTTTCAGTTTTATGCCAGCATTAGACTTATTTACTTATTTTGTAAGTCCTTATGAAGCTAGTTATCACAAATTAGAGGCCAGGCTAAGAGGCAAAAAAAGACAATTATATAAACGTACACTTTTAGATGTCATGCTGAATTACAATAACTTTCTTTCTTTCCTTTTATTGATTTATTTTTTGTGGCTGCCCTAGCCCATGCTGTGGGTGGGCTGGTGCAGCACATGTTGCCAGGGATCAAACCACAGCCCTTGTGAGCTTGCCTAGGCAGGTGCTTTAGACTGCTGAGCCATCTCACTGGCCCTACGATAACTTCCTTTTCTTCTATTTTTTTCCTGTTGTCTTTTATTTTTCACTTTATTTATACTCTGAGTCTCTCATACATTTCTAGGAATTTATAAGGGAGAGAAAATTCTCAGGAGAGAAGGACACTTCTTCCTCTGCCCTTCAGCATTCTTAACTCAAGTGATTACCTAAACCTCCAGCTGAGCTGGAAGGAATTCAGTTGGCAGGAAAGGCTTTGAGGCTGTAGCTACTGCCTTGAGTGTTGGTGGGACTGTGAATTGGAAAAGGTTACAAAGTAATTATCTGGGCTGGAGAGAGCACTGGGCTGCACAGACACCTGCCTGGCAAGCGCATGGCCCTGAGTTCGATTCCTAGTACCAACAAGAAAAGTATCTTATGCTGCAGGACAGCTAACTTCTTTATGAGTCCCTAACACATGAGTGAGGTTAAGATGTAGAAGGGCTACTGTCAGACAAACAGGAGGGGGCACAGGGGAGGGACTGGGGAGTGAATATGATCAAAAGGTGAATACCCATATAGGAAAATGCCACAATAAGCCCAGTGTTCACACAATTAATAAAAACTAATAAAATACAGAAAAACAAAATTTGATAGAAAAACAAAGATATTTCAGTAATTTTAAATGCTTTATGAAGAGTCTTACTTTAGATTATACCATTTGTGTCTTTTGTATTCCATTCTATATGTTCTATTATGAGAGAAAAAGAAAATTAACCAAGTAACCAAATCCAGTAATCACTCCTTTATCAGAAATTTATCAAGTGCTGCTGGAAAAAAAAAAAAAAAAAAAAGAATAAAACAATAAAACTTGTAACATAAAAATCTTTCTGCTAGTAAGGACTCAGGGTATATTTTGTTAATTAGAATGACTTCATTATTCAAGTTAGGAATCTCTGGGCCACTCTCCTTGAATAAAATACTGGATTTATCACAAGATAATTCTGCTTTTTTGGGCAGTTCCCAGACACCCTTCCATATTGTTAATAATGCGCTTGGATATCCCAGAAGCAATGAGGTCTACATTAGTGGAGCCAGGCTGCCACCTGCTTCCTATCTCCGTCCACCTGCTCACTTACTAGCTTCGTACGTGGTCCCACTTGCGTATTTGCTCCAGTCGCTCCAGAAGCCCTTTCCATCTTCTTTCACACAGCGAATCCTAAACACATACTCTGTGAAAGGCTTAAGGTCCTGGACAGTGAATGAAGTTCGGGTTGTTGCTATATCTTCAGGGGGAATCTGAAAATAAAACAAATGTGCAACAACAGTAACAAAATCCCAGTTAAGTAAGGACTTTTAAATTGTATACTTTTAGAAACCAATTTAATGAAATAAGACTAACAAACTCAATCTCTGGAGAAAAATCAATACAAGTCCAAGAATAGCCAAAATCACTAAAGCTAATAGGTTTGAGAGTGAATTCAAGGACAGATTAGTAAATGACTATAGGCAAGGCAAGAAGAGTGTGCAACTCCACAGTGAAGCCAGTGTTGGGGGGGTGGGACAAGATGGGTGATGGGTTGGGGAGGGGGTGGCAAAGCTGTTACCACCCTGACACCCAAGAGGAAGAAACCAGGTATCAGAACTTCAGAACAGGTTGCCTTAACATGTAGAAACTCAAGACTCAGTGTGCCTGCTCCAAAAGGAAGCAGGGAAATCAGCCTGCCACCATTTCTCTTCCACCCCTCCTCTCTCCAGCTGGAGTCCCTCAACCCGTTAACTCACAGGAAGTCAGATGTCATGGGAACCCACAGATGATATCCATGGGGTCAGTGTGATACTGTGAAGAGTGGTGGGAGGAAGGACAAAGTATAGAACTGGACAGGGAAAGGAAGCATAGGTCTACTCCACCAGAAAAATAAAAGCTACCTGAGTACATACATTTGCTTCTCACAAACAAACAGGAAAATACAGATTAAACTGATAGTACTACTCTAACATTTCAACAATGGAAACAAAACAGATATTAGGTGTTTTATGTCACTGAACTTAGTTCTGCAAGATTAAAATGATCTTGGATTTTAGGGTTCTATCCTTTTTGTACTACACAAGTCACTGATTCTGTTAGTCTCTTCTGACCGTACTGATGGAGAACTCAGAGGTAGAAAGTCCTAGGTTCAATTCCTTATATGCTCTTTATTACAACAGAGCAGTAAACAGATAAACCAAAAGCATGCTGCAGTCAGAACAAAGAAGAACAGGAGTGTGTTCAACACTATGGTGACAGCTTTCAGAAGGTGCCAAGGCATTTCTTTTGCCGATAGTACTACATCTGGGTACACTATTCCTTTCCTTTATAAATCCCCACCAATCTCTTTCTGTACCTCTGGAGTTAGCAAACTTTATAAAAGGCTAAACAGTATTTTGCGCATTTAGGCCAGTCTCTGCTGCAATTATTCAACTCTCTCATAGCACAAAAGCAGACAATATGTAAATGAGTGTGGCTAATGTTCCAATAAAACTTTATTTAAAATAATAGGTGGCTAGCTGAACTTGGCCTGACCTACCTTTATCCCCATGGTCTCTATTTTTGCTTCTCTATTTAACATGCTTTACTGTTTATATTCCCTTCATCTCTTCATTCAGAACCATTTTCCTCGTCACCCTGCATCACCTTTGTGTTCCCATAGTTACTATTTACACAGTATTTAAGACTTAGATGTCTTGTGGACTGCCCTTATTGACTATCAACAGCTTTCATATAATCTGGAACTTAAGACCTTCAACAAATGTCTGAAACTTTTAGGTTAGGAACATCAAGAAAGACTTTTTGAACAAACAGTAACTTTAAATTTACCTGGTTCCAAGTCGAAGCATCTTTGGTCTTATAATGAATGTCATATTTTAGCCTCATAACATTGGTAACACTTGGGTTGAGCCATGTTAACTTAAGGACACTGGACAGCTCCTCAGAGTTGCTCACTGATAAGTTACGAGGTGGACCAGGCTTCACTGAAAAATAAAACAAATCCTGATATTGGTTGTTTTACTTGTATAGCTTTATATACAAAGTCATGTATGTACTTTTCTTTTTCTTTTTTTTATAATACTATATTGTTTTTTCTTACCAAATCAACTAATTCCTTTGGAAATGACACTACGTTATTACAATGGAAAAGTTTCTAAAGAAACACATTTTTCTTGTCAATTTAGTATATTTGTTTTTTTTTTCTGTTCAGATATTAAAAGAATGCTAGGGCCCGACGGGATGGCTCAGTGGTCTCAAGCGCCTGCTTGGGAAAGCTTGGGCAGCTTCAGGGACTTCGGTTCAATCCCCGGCACCACATGCTGCGCCAGCCCTGCCGTTGGTGCGGGCTGAGCCGGCCATAAAAATGAGTGAACAAACAAAGGTTCTGAAACAAAAAATAAATAAATAAATAAAATAAAAAATTAAAAAAAAAAAAGAATGCTAAATCAAAAAAAAATTTTTTTTGACACAGGGTTTTACTATGCAGTTTGGGCTGGCCTTGGGCTCACTTTGTAGCCCAGGCTGGCCTCAAACTCATGGTGATCCTCCTCCATCAGCCCCTTGAATGCTGACATTACATCTGTGGGCTACTATGCCTGGCAATAAATCAAAACTTTAAAAAGAGAATAAAAATGTAACAATTATAGCAAATTATAATGGCAGAGAATGAGAAACATTCAAAGTGAAAACAACTGAGAATATGTAAGTTACAGTTATTTTTTTCAAATTATATTTAATGTTGATTAAATGACTAAAAATCCTAAACTAAATATTTTTCCTACATGAATTAAAATCTTAAATTTGGGATTATAGATACCTTTATCTACAGGATCAAAGTTGAGAGGATCAGATTCAACCTTCCCAAGGGCATTTTGAGCTTCTACCCAGACTTCAATGTTGACAAAATATACAGCAGTATATTCAACAAGGCATGAGCTGGGGCTGTCAGGTTTTGCTTTACAATCTTTAAACTTCTCTGTTGCCCTAAATTAAAAAATGGAAGTCATTGAAATTAGACTTAGAAAAATGTGAATGAAAAATAACTTGAAAAGAATTTGATGAGACTGTTATAGCAAAACTCACAGGAAACTGATTACTCAAAATAGTATTTCTTAAAATTAACCTTTCCTTCAAATTGAGTTTGAGCTATATCTAAAAATTATTTTCAAATTTTTAATCTAAAAATGCTGTACTTCAGCCCAGTGATCTATTTCTTGTCACCCTACTATCAGTCCCACTTTATCCACAGAGAAGTGTTCCAAGGTGCCCAGCTAATGCCAGATATTTCATTTGGGATCACACCCTCTATGCTTTTTCCTACACATACACACCTGTAATAAAATTTAATGTATAAGTTAGGTACAACATAAGACTAACAACAATTTTTAAAAAATGACAATTTTAACAATATGCTGTAAGAAGTTATAGGAGTATAACAGCATGGTCTCTCTCAATGTGTCTGCCTGTTCTGTATTCACCTGTTTGCTTGTGAGATGATACGGTGTCTGTGTAAGGAGATGGAGTGAGGTGGGTGACACTGGCACTGAGAGATGCTACTGCTCTGACGCTACTGACCTTCTGGACAAGGAGGATCATCCATTCCAGTGAACACAGAGCATCAAGCCATGATAACATCTGGAGCAGACAATACTCGTGGGTGGGGATCCTTGATACTTGCTTTTGGAAGGAATTTTAATCAGAAGTCATCTCTGTTTTACTCATCAAAGTGCTGCCAAAGAATCTGTGCCTCTTAAGTGGTTGTAAAGAAATATATTCCCCCTGAGGAATATGTTCCATTATTTTAATTTTATTTTTGGTACTAGGCACTGAACTCAGGACCTTGCACTTGACAGGCAGGCGATTATGCTGCTGAGCTATATCTCCAGCCTCATTCCACAATTTTGTTAATGTCTGTGCAATTCAAACCACTAGAGAATTTCTGTAGAGTCCACACTGCCGATTCTACTTCACTTTTTTCTTTACCTTCTTTCCACAGATGACTCAACAAGTTTTTCCAATTACTCATCTGTTCGTATCCCTTGACACCCTGCAGTACACTGTTCTTTTTCAGGCACGTTGGCAAATCTTTCACTGAGTTATCTTGCAGCATGAAAGACTTTCCAACTTCCCTGGGAAACCTTTAACTGCATTCACAACTGCACTCTATAAATTCTTCAAGGCACATTTACATGTTCAGGTTTTCAATTCACCCATGCAGTTTTGCTGAACGTTATTGCATTGTTGATAGTGAATGATTTTCAACTCTGCACTATGTGCAAACAAGAGTCGCATCAATTGCTAAGTAGGTACAGCTGAAAACCAGGTGGACTTGACAAACAAAAGGATTCTCTGGTCTACGGCTGAAGCAATGAAATTATATTTGAAGGCAAAAATACCACCTTCTCAGTTCCATTTTTGTAACAAATATTCAAAGTGGCCAGATGCACTGTTTATTATTAATGACTTTAAATTCCAACCCTTCCTCTTCCAAGGATTTTTATTTCTGGGACAAAGAGTTGAGGGAACCACTCCATAAACAATTACTGTCACATTTTCTGATTATGCTGCCAGAAGAAAGGCAGATAATTTTTTTTTTTTTTTTTTAATAAAAACAAACAGGTTCATCACTTATCTACTACACTAGGCTTTTTTTTTTACCATATGTCCTCAAGGGTGGTCATACTGTATGAGTTAATCAGTCCTTCTGTGTTTTATGGCCTGGTGGCTACTTTGTTCTTTAATGCACAGAAGCTCCAATGGACATCTTCTTCCAGACAGTGTCCCTTCTCCTTGGTCAACCTCACCTCTCGGAAATGCAGGGGCAGCAGCTTCCTCGTCAGCA
This sequence comes from Myocastor coypus, assembly GCA_004027025.1. NCBI lineage: Eukaryota > Metazoa > Chordata > Mammalia > Rodentia > Myocastoridae > Myocastor > Myocastor coypus. The sequence goes on from PVJA010032026.1 coordinate 12,351, forward strand.
GATGAAGCCCTGTCTGCTGAATCCTGAATCTGTACAAGCATCCTTTACTTGTAGGTGACTTGGGGTCACTTGCCGGAGTTTTCTTATGGAGCAACATGTTGACATGAATCAGAGCACTTTTTGTTTATGTCATCACACAGAAATGTTAATGCCTTTTTCATCTCTGTTAAGTTTTCATTAAGCACTGTGGCTGTAACTTTTGCGGTTGAGGTGTCAAAGCAAAACTAGCAAAAATTTCTTTAACAAGTTTATATTGCAGAAAATTAGTTCTTTGCTATAGACTGGAGCAGCCCGAAGCACACTGTGCCTCCTTTCCTTATCAAAGAACTCTGACCTTTTCACTTAAAGGAAATACTGTTCAGCTTACTTTTGACATACCCAAATGGCCTGCATCACTACGCTCAGCTCTGGGGCATTATTAAGCAGTCAGTGTTCCTTAACACAAATGCTGTGATATCACTGAAATCAATATGATAACTACAGGGCAACCAAGTAACTGGCAGGCAGGCAGCGAAACAGCATGGACAGGCCAGACAAATGGGTGAGTCAAGCCCTGAGCAGAACGGAGGGAGTGGTCAGTCTAAGAATGCATTGAGCTACTCAGAATTATATGTCATCTAAAACGTAGAAGTTGTTTATTTCTGGAATTCTCCATTTAATAACTAAAACCACAGATAAAAGGGAACTACTGTACTGTTCTTCTCCTTTCCTGAAATAGACTCCTTATTATAACACTGCACTTACTGCAGTGTCATTCTTTAAAACACTTCATGGATAAGGTTAAGCTTCCTAACAAGGAGCACAAGGTGGGTAAAGCTGAATCTTGTGTACACGTGCCATATTCTTTCTCTGAGCACAACATGCTATAACATGAGAGCAGATCAAGTCAGAAAATCTCCTCAGATTCTTCCTAGGCCAACTCAGGCAACTACTTTCTCATTTCTACTGCCCTAAATGGTCTCATTTGTACATGTATAAACAATGCCTGAATCAAAACATTTGTATACAACTGTTTTCAAAAATAGAATACAGAAAAAAAAAAAAAAAAAAAGATACTATCCAGAAGAAGGAAATAAAGTAGAAAAGGCAAGGAGGGGAACTGGACTTCCCTCAGGATGTACTTTAAGTATTTGACTTTGGGTGATAATTTACTATTTTACATAATTATTAAGAATTTTTAAAAAAAGCAAAATAAAACATAGGAATGTGCTGAGCTTGTGGCAAAAGAACTACTCCAAGTAACCCTAAAGCATGCAGCTTCTGTGGAGAGCTGTTCAGATCAATGAACCATCTGATTCTGTCTATAGAAGCCACCCTCTGGTGCTGACAGCAGCACTGCTATTGAGAAGCTGTATTTACTGTGGGTACACTAAATGCATACTCAGCAGCTAAAGTCAGGCACTGGGTGTCTTAGTGCAGAAAAAAGGAGACATAACTTAAGTATGTAAAAAAACAAACCTGTGGACCTGTTTTGAAATAAAAAATACCAGTATGAGTTCCCTACCTCCTTCTACTGCAAGAGCCCAGATATAAGGACCACCCAGCAACAATGCATTCTTTTGGTACCCAGACTGCAGTCTCCAAGTAGTGGTTTAGTTAGAGAAAAATCAGAGCCCCTTGGGACATGGCTGGGCCCAGGTGTGAGGGACAAAGGTACAGTAAGGAGATCATGTACATAGGAGAAACCTGGAAAATGATGTCCCACCAAAATCTACAAAGCTGGATATGGGAGGGTCACTGGGAGATCAAGGTCAGGCTGGGCTACAGAGTGGGATGATCTCAATAAATAAATAAATAAATATAAAAGAAAGAAAAGAAAAATCAAGAAAGCTATTCTTTGATGCAATAGTGTCAAAAAGATGCATGACCCAATCTCTCATCATATATTCTAGCTTTTGGTCCTTCATTTAAAGAGTAGTTTTCAGAAGTTTTGCCATTCTGTTGGTTGATTCTTCACAGTACTGACCAACTTATTTGCCATGGTAAGAACAACAACCAAAATGGAATAAAACACATCAGCTATGCTTAAGTATGATTTTCTTCAGGAGGAGGAAAATCCCTCACTATCTACCTTTTTAGGATGCCAGAGAATTATTATAAAACTGGTACTAAAGGTGGGGGAGGTGGGATATGCATGTAATCTCTGGCAGGTCAATGCAGGAGGACCGCAAGTTCGAGGCCAGGGTAAACAACTTTGGGCAGTGTTAGTGAGCTTTTGGAGCTCTCAAGGGCAGGGAAATGCTGTCTCAAAAAAATAGAAAAGGGCTGTGGATGCAGCTTGGTGTGTGATGAGCTTTGGTTCAATCCCAGTGGAATCACAAACAAAGCAAAATAAAATGAGTGGCAGTAAAAGGGAAATATTACCCACTGTTGACGAAGGAAAGTTTTTCTTTTAAGTATTTTGGCTTTAAAAAATAAAGAATACCATGATTTATTTGTAATTCATACTAACAACGATCACTAATGATTGATTAAACTTTCAAGGGAAAAACTACTGACAAGCAATATGGCTCAACTGAGAAGCATAGTGCTAAGTCATAACAAGTTCATAAGAGAGTAGATGCTGTGCAATCCCATTTATACAGCATTCTGTGAAGTGGTGGCAAACCTTTCACAGACCAGGTGCCAAGCTACAACTAAAAAACCCCACTTATTTATCAAAAAGTGCCAATGCTATAATTAAACTTGAATGCTGAGGTTTTAGTTTAGGAAAAACAACTCTACAATAACAGCTTTTGGTTGCTAAAGAAAAACACAGAGTAACATGCATTTTATAATAAGCAAATAGGTTTCCCACTGCTGTTTTATAATAAGCAAAAAATTAACCAACCAATAATGAAGAAAATCAGAGACATTGCCCACATAGGCTGAGTGGGTGCTGGGACTGACTGAAAGGAGCACAAGAAAACTGTCTAGAAAAATTAGTAATGTTTGCAATCAGTTACACCCTTGACAACCTCACTCACTATATATAAATCTACCTAAAAAGAAGCTAAATACTGAATTTTATTTACCCATCTAAATAGTGAAGTACTTAAAAGATAAAATACACTAATACCTGTAACTCACTTTGAATGCATTATAACACAAAACTGGATTGAAAGATAGAGAAGGACACACAGAAAGGTAATGGAGTCAATGCAGGAAATGTTAAGTGGAGAATCTGGCTGATGGAGATGCATGAGTGTTCACTGGAAAATTCTTTAAACAGTTTTAGGCTTGGAAAACACTGGTAGTGCATGTGTGTAATTCCAGCTACTCAGGAGGTTCAGGCAGAAGGAGAAGTTTGACTTCAGACTGGACAACTCAGTCAACCTTCTCTCAAAATAAAATGAAAAGGCTGAGGCTAAAGTCCAGTGGTAGAGTACCTCCCTAGCATGTATAAGAGCCTGAGTTCAATCTCTGGCACCACAAAAAGAAAAGGGGGAAAAAAAAATCACTGATAGGAAACTTTATAAAAAAAAATGAGTGAGGCTGACAACACCTAAAAATCACTGCTCACTTTTAGCATCAGAAAAAAAAAAATATATATATACTCCTTGTACCAGTTACATTAAAAACTGAATTCCTGCTAGGGATAAAAAATAAGAACGGTGAGAAAAATTTAGAATTTAAGAGAGATTTACAAGGACTCGAGCTGGACATGGTGGCACATGCCTGAGGTCCCAGCACTTAGGAGGCTGAGGCAGGAGGGTTGCTGAGTTCCCAGGTCACCCTAGGCTCGGTAATGAGTCTAAGACCAAGTCTGAATTACACAGTAGGGGCCTGGCAGGATGGCTCAGTGGTCTAAAGCACCTGCTTAGGAAAGCTTGGGCGGCTACAGGGACTGCGGTTCAATCCCTGGCACCACATGCTGTGCCAGCCCTGCCCACAGGGCAGGCTGAGCCAGCCATAAAAATAAATAAATAAACAAACAAACAAACAAAAGTTCTGAAACTAGAAAAAAAATGAATTACACAGTGATTTCTTGTCTCAAAAAAGCTTAATAAAAAGCTGGGCATGGCAGTGCACACTTGTAACCCCAGCACTCAGGAGACTGAGGCAGGAGGATAATTACGAGTTTAAGGACAGCCTGAACTACACTGCAAGACAGTGTCAAAAACCCCACAAGAACAAAAAACAAAAGCAAATCCCAGACAGAGAAATATAAATCTGCAATGTATAGTTTTTTTGGAACTCAATTCAAATTGGGAAATTCATACCATTCTAACTAAAACTCTGATATTACTGATATTACAATATTTAAAAATTATTTGGCTGACAATGGAATGGGTTATGCCTTTTAAAAGCCCTTTAGAGCTAGGTACTGAAATGCCTGTGAATAGGATATTTGTGAATGAGATTTCTTCAGGACCAGAGACGGAGCCTACAAAGAAGACAGGTCAGGAGCTGATGGGCTTTATTATATAATTCTTTCTACTTCCACAGGGATATTTGAGATGTTCCAAAATAAAAATTTTAAATGTTGTAAAATTTAAATTCAATAGTACTGTTCAGCAAAATAAAAGTTCTGGCAAAAGTGTCTAACTTAATAGATCCAACATAAAAGAAACTTAAAAATCACTTACCATTCTGACTTTAAAGTATAATTGGTGTCCAGGTGTGTTTCCCTCCCAGGATCCCACTGACACAGCATTTTCTTCCCTTCATTCACAACGCAAGTCAAATTTTTAGGTTTATCTGGAGGAACTAAAAGGAAATAATTACTTTCAAAAACTTCTATATTTACAAATAATATTGAATTTATGGGCCATCTAAAACATATCTAAGTTAGCAAAAAAGAAATTCCAAATAAGACTATATCCAATGAAAGACTGGTGACTAAAAAGTTAATTTCCACTCAAACTCCTAAACTGCAGGCAGTAATTACATATTTCCATCATAACTATTATTACCAGTTTGTTTTATATTAATTTTTTAGATAAAGTCAAATTCCATTCAAAACTGGACAAAAAGAGCAACAACGTCTCCATTAAGCAATTTAAAAAACCTCATATTTGCATATGCTAGTAAGAAGCAAGCCGGG
>PVJA010032027.1:6479-24546 GCA_004027025.1 Myocastor coypus
TTTATTTATTGTTTCAGAACCTTTGTTTGTTTATTCACTCATTTTCATGGCTGGCTCAGCCCACCCCGAGGGCAGGGCTGGCACAGCACGTGGTGCTGGGGATCGAACCGTGGTCCCTGAAGCTGCCCAAGCTTTCCCAAGCAGGCACTTTAGACCACTGAGCCATCGCCCTGGGCCCCAAGAGTGCAAGTTTAATAGTATCCTCAGGAATATCTGAGGACACAACCTGATGCTTAGTGCATTTCCCAGTAAATTACACATAACCTTTGTCTCCAGAGTAACTCTGACCTGATGGGGAGTTCTCTCTGACTCAAAACTAATTCTAGTTCTTCTGTTAGTACAGCTGTAGCTGCTATTGCTCCCAGGCAGGGTGGCCATCCAGCAGCCACTCCACTTAATTTTTTGGAAAAATGTGCCTCTGGGTAAGGTTCTTGTCTCAGATTTTATTTTATTTTTTTAAAATAATTTTTTATTTTATTTGTTTATTTTTTTCTTGTTTCAGAACTTTTGTTTGTTCATTTATTTATTTTTATGGCTGGCTCAGCCTGCCCTGAGGGCAGGGCTGGTGCAGCATGTGGTGCCAGGGATTGAACCACGGTCCCTGCAGTCGCCCAAGCTTTCCTAAGCAGGTGCTTTAGACCACTGAGCCATCCCACCAGGCCCTTGTCTCAGATCTTAGATCAAGATCCCCAAAGCAATTCCTGCCTTTTCTGATACGTAGAAAAAGGATGTATTAGCTGGGCGTGGTGGCACATGCCTGTAATCCCAGCACTTGGGAGGCTGAGACAGGAGGATTGGTGCGAGTTCAAGACCAGCCTGGGCTATAAAAGTGAGCTCAAGGCCAGCCAGAACTGCATAGTGAGACCCTGTCTCAAAAAGACAAAATTAAAAAAAAAAAAAAAAAAAAGAAAGAAAAAGGATATATTGGCTGGTCCTTCCACTATAGCAACCACTGAAAACAGTAGCCGTGGCCCTCCACTATCCCATGGCCCTCAACAAGGGCCACGAGGTGACTAAGAGTGTGAGCAAACTGAGGCACAGTTGCTGTTGCAGACACCTCACCAAACACACCGTTTGTACTGGGCCTGATCCATGAGGTGTGTGGCTTTGCCCCTTACGAGTGGCCCTCCATGGAGCTGCTCAAGGTCTCCAAGGATGAATGTGCCCACAAGTTCATCAAGAAAAGGGTAAGGATGCACATCCGTGCCAAGAGGAAGCATGAGGAGCTCAGCAAAGTGCTGGGCACCATGAGGAAGGCAGCTAGGTGCCAAGAAGGACTGAGCCCCTCTGGAATAAAGCTTTGCAAAGTTAAAAAGAAATGGCTGTATCCTGAGTAAGGGCATGCATTATTTTTCTAAAGGCAATATCAGTTGTTTTTGTTCATTATAGGATCGTGCAGTTTAGTACATTTTACTGTTTCATATAAAGGCTTTGGCATGTGTACAAAAGTAGGTATGCTGTTCCTAAAAAAGTACACCTTTCTTTGCTTGGTGCAAGGGGATTTATATGAGAAACACAAAAATACACAAAACATTTTATAAGGTCACTATATAGTAAAATTGACAGCAATAACATTTTGCAAGCACACACACTCAGACTTACTAAAGACAGTATGTGGCTATCACAACTATGCAGTTCAGGCTGGCCTTGAGCTCACTTCTGTAACCCAGGCTGGTCTCAAACTCACACTGATCCTCCTGCCTCAGCCTCCCGAGTGCTGGGATTACGGGCATGTGTCACCACGCCCGGCTACCGGTGTCTTTTGATGAGATGATATGCCGAGGTCCAGCCTCAGCCTCCAGGAAACAACAACCTGAGCAAAGTGGAAGGTGTGTGGCAAAGAAAAAAAAAAAAAAAAAAACAAAAAACAGCATAGTGGAGTTAGGAGGGAGGAAGAGTGTGACTCTTTAACCCAGTGCAAAATCCAGGAGCTTATTTATACATGAGTGATCACATAAAGTTTATTTATGCAAAGATTAGCAGATGTTGCCGAGAGACGTTTTTTATTTGAGGGACAATTGGCAAAAACTATCTTCACTCTGTGGATTGTTGTTTAACTCTATTGGTGATTTCTTTTGATGTTCAAAACTTTTAGTAAGATCCCAGTGGCTGATTGTTTGGAGTATTTCCCATGCATTTTACATTATTTTTCATGAAATCTCTGCCTACACCCATGTCTTTAAAGTTTCTCCCTGCTTTCTTTTCCAACAGATCTACTGTTTCTCTTTTAATATTTAGATCTTTGATCCATTTTGACTTTAGTTTAGTTAGCAACAGACATGAATCTAGTTTTAGTCTTTGTGGAAAGTCAGTAGCACCATTTATTAAAGAGGCTATGTTTCTTCCAGTGAGTGTGTTTGGTCTCTTTGCCAAACATAAGGTGGCTGAGTGAATTTGTAGTGGTATCTGTATCTTCTAATCTATTCCACTATTTTTTTTTTTTTTTGCCAATAATGTGATGATTTAATCACAGTATCTTTGTAGTATAATTTCAGGCCAGAAATGGTGATGTTCCCCGCCTTGCCGTTGTTGTCCAGGATTACTTTTGTTATTTTATGTCTTTTCTGCTTCCAGATAAATTTTGGGGATTTCTTTTTTTCTAGTTCTATGAGGTATGCTAGAAGTATTTTGTTTGGAATTGATTAAAGTATGTATAACAGTTTTGGGAGTATGACCATTTTCAGTTCTTTCTATGTATGAGCAAGGATTATCTTTCTTTTCTTTTTCTTTTGTCTTTTTGAGACAGGGTCTCACTATGCAGTTCAGGTTGGCCTTGAGCTCACTTTTGTAGCCCAGGCTGGTCTCAAATTCACACTGATCCTCCTGCCTCAGCCTCCCGAGTGCTGGGATTACAGGGGTGCGCCACCACGCCCAGCTAAGGATTATCTTTCTATTTTCTGGTATCCTCTTCAATCTTCTTTTTCCAGAGTAGTGTAGTATTCACTGTATAAGTCTTTTATTCCCTTTGATGTAAAAGGAAGACTGATTCCTCAGTCTTCCATGGATGCTATTGTGAAAGGTATGTTTTCCCTAATTTCTCTCCCAATTTTTTTAATCTCCAAAATGAACAATTTACGTCTTTTATTCCTATAACTTCAGTAATGTTAATTACAAACTAGAAGCCTGTTTGAGACTTTTTGTACTATTTTTTTTCTTGTTTCAGAACTTTTGTTTGTTTGTTTGTTTATTTTTATGGCCGGTTCAGCCTGCTCTGAGGGCAGGGCTGGTGCAGCATGTGGTGCCGGGGATCGAACCGTGTTCCCTGCAGCCACCCAAGCTTTCCTAAGCAGGCTCTTTAGACCACTGAGCCATCCTTCCGGGCCCCTGTACTATTTATTTCATAATAAACAATTCGAAACAATATACAGATTCATATTATCAGTCTTAGAGCCCCCAAGCCTTTGAAGAGACTTGGGGTTGTCCATTACTACAAAATTTTGCTGCTTACTTATACCCTCACCCCACTATTTGTCCCTTCCCATTTCTTAATGCCGATAATGTAGTTTCCCCTTACCACACTGCATCCTACTACTTTTGTATTATTTGTTTTTGTTTTCTTGCCCTTACATCTTCTAGTGACCTCTAAGCAAGAACTCTGTCTACCACTGTGCTGTATCCCTCACCTTGGTTTATTCACCTGTGTGTGTGTGTGTGTGTGTGTATGTGCATGTGCATTTGTATGACATGCTGGATATTGATCTCTGCACCTTTGCACTGACCTACATCCTTAGCTCATATTTAAAAAAATTATTTTGTGACACTGTCTCGCTAAGTCCTTGAACTGCTTGGGTTGGGTTCAAACCCGTAATCCCGTATCAACTTCTTGGAGTGCTTGGATTACAGACACTCAGAGCTGCTGGCGTTAACATACTATATTTCAGCCTGGCGTGGTGGCTCACGCCTGTAATCCCAGCACTCGGGAGGCTGAGGCAGGAGGATCGGTGCGAGTACGAGACCAGCCTGGGCTACAAAAGTGAGCTCAAGGCCAGGCTCAACTGCATAGCGAGACCCTGTCTCAAAAAGACAAAAAAACAAACAAACAAACAAAAAACTATATTTCATTGCCTGGGTGCTTTTTTTGTAGTAAATGTTATCTTACTAGCCTGTTTCTCTCTTGCAAAGAGGAAACTAAGTCCCTGGCCAGAGCAGAGGCTGAAATGCCACATGATTTTCCTGTTTCTTGTCTCTCTGCACAGGATCTCTTCCTAGTTAAGTCTGCACAAAATCATGCAAAAGGTGGGATCTGTGGGTTTTCAGGGAATCAAACCAACAATAATAGCCTATACTTCTAAAATGTGTAAGTTCCTGAAAATGCAGCTAGTTGCACACAGGGCCTTATCCAGAACAATGGCAGGCAGGGCTACCATATTCAGGCTGTTTGCTATGAGTAAAGCAGTAAATACTGAGGTACAAATTCACAATTTCTACATGGTTTTAGAAATTCATATTGCTTTCAGGATGTGAGAAAACCAATTTTCTTTTAAATTTTATTTATTTTTTTTTCTCTTGTTTCAGAACCTTTGTTTGTTTATTCAGTCATTTTTATGGCCGGCTCAGCCCGCTCCGAGGTCATGGCTGGCGCAGCATGTGGTGCCAGGGATCGAACCGTGGTCCCTGAAGCCGCCCAAGCTTTCCCAAGCAGGCGGCTTTAGACCACTGAGCCATCCCGCCGTTCCCCCCAATTTTCTTTAATATTGTTTCATTTTCCATAAGCACAACAAGTAACCTTATTGATTTAATCTTGACAGTGAGACTGAACATTATTTTGCATGTTAATCACAAGTTTCACTTTCTCTTTTTATGATTTCCTTTCTCCTCAGTGTCATGTAACATTATTAGTCACAACTTGTTTGTGTAACATAAACATTAGGTCTTTGCATCTGCAGCAAACAAATCTTATCCATTAGTTAACAAAGGAAAATCAGTCTATCATTCCTTTGTGATTTTGGATAGTCATCTAAGTTCTAGAAGTTATTTCATCTCCAGAGATTTAATAATTTTTTATTGTTTCTTCTTTTTGTGTCTTTAAGCACATATCCAATTCTTTATGGCTTCAAGAATTCATTTCCAGACGCGGTATGAGGTGTGGTTTCAATTCTTTAAACCTTTAGAGGAAAGGGATTGATGATGTATAGTGTGCCTAAGAAGAGTCACCTAGAGAGAAAACATTCTCTCCGGTTTTCACAGAGAGCAAACTGGTCAAGCAATGACTGTGACTCATCCAGATGGCTGACACTGATAACAGTTCTACAAAGCATTGTACATGCTTTCAAGGTAAACCCTGGGGGAATTTGACTGACCTTGGGAGACACGAAAGTTACATGTTCTGTTATACAGGTCTTACTTTAACTTGTCCTTAACCACTTCGCAGAAAAGTTTAACCATAAGGCATAAAAAGTAGAGCTAGATTAGTATGCTGAGCTGTAAAAGGCTTAAATCAACAGCTTCTGCCATTGCCAGTTCTGCCAACAACCCACTATGATTATGGAATATTGAACTATATACACAACTACTTTCTCTTAGTTCAATGAGAAGAAATTTTTGTACCAATAATGATTAGAGAAATTATCTTGTCCTCTGAATAACTACTATGAGGACAGCAACACGCATTTTATCAAGTATTGGGAATGTACTACTAACATGTTTTGAAAATGTCGCATTGTTATTTCTTATTAAAAGTAATAAAAAAGAAAAATAGATAAATTCTTTAAACCTCAAAGTAAAGATGATAGTTTTAAAACATTTTAAAATGTATTATATACTTTTCAGTTTATTCTGAATTCACTTGAAAGCTTAAAATGTTGAATTAATTTATTAAAATTTCATAAACTCACTGATATGAAAGCAAAAGGGTTCAAAAACATGTTATGAATGACAAATATATTTTACACCTAAGTAGCTCTATGTAGTTTTGACTGACTTTCTATTTTAACAAACCTTTTAGTTTGTTCTGCTACAGATGAAGGCTGGGTAAATGTATGTTAACAAAATCTAAGAGTCCTTAATTTTGAGAGGTCCTTGGAGGAATTCTTAGAAGGAATGACATCTTAACTAACTGGCTATTTAGAATCAAGAGAGGTAAAATTATAGAAATGAATCAAAATCAAGATTTTCAAGCAGGGGATGAAAGGGATTCAAAGATTTGATGGACATATATATTCATCAAACCTGTGTGTTAGACATTGATTACTGTTTAATATATACAAGCATGTATATATTCAAAGGAACTTTGTAGGGTAGGAAAAAGTAAATAAACTATATAGAGATATGTACCCGCAACAGTAGTTGTACACAGGATTTGGGACCTGTAAAGTTGAGCACTATTGAACTGTTTACTTAAAATTTCCTATAAGAAAGCCTTATTAGGGGCCCGGCGGGATGGCTCAGTGGTCTAAAACCCCTGCTTGGGAAAGCTTGGGCGGCTTCAGGGACTGCGGTTCGATCCCCGGCACCACATGCTGTGCCAGCCCTGCCCTTGGGGTGGGCTGAGCCGGCCATAGAAATGAGTGAATAAACAAACAAAGGTTCTGAAACTAGAATAAAAATAATAAATACAATAAAAAAATTAAAAAAAAAACAAATTAAAAAAAAAAAGAAAGCCTTATTAGTATGAACAATAGCAATTACCCTTCTGCTCTCCTCAAATCCCTTTCATATTTTTTTAAAATCTTTTTTTGAGACAAGGTTTCACTATGCAGCTCAGGTTGGCCTTGAGCTCCCTTTGTAGCCCAGGCTAGTCTTGAACTTACAACAGTCCTCCTGCCTCAGCCTCCCAAGTGCTGAGATTACAGGTGTGCACCACCAACCCGTCTCTCTTTAGGTCTTAATAAGCTTTTCAGTATAATTTCTTTCAATTACAGTCATCTTCCAACTCCCACAGAATGTACAAATGTGTTCGTTGCTTTTCCTCAGGACAAAGCACTATTACCACTTTGAACTGCTACCTGATCATGGCCCTCTTCTTCTATCTACTAAAAAGTTCTTGTACTCCCACAATCCACCCTGAGGCTAGTAGTCTTGGTTCTCTGCTTATAAAATTCTTGAGCTCTGGAATTTCCCCTGACTAGAAGGGGCAGCTCCAGAATGACTTATAATGTGTGCTGTAATAACTGTACTATTAATATCTCAAATTCTGTTCTCACCTTTGAACTCCAGACTCTTACCTATGACTGCCTATTCTGCCTTTTCATATTTATCTAGTTGACATCTCGCTTTCACTATACCACCTCATAACCTGTTAACCATCTTTTTGTTTCCTAGTCTTCCTTCAGATCCATGACAACCCATGGTAACACCACATAGCTGATCTGGCCCCAAACCCAGCGGTCAATCATGATTAAATTCTCTCCCTCACTCTCCAAGTTCACTTTCTTGGCAATTCTTTCAGAATCCTCTCCTCCAAAATACAGTACCAGCATGGACTCCCACACTTGGCACAGCTGTCACCCTGACCTCATTACGTTACCCACATTGCTCTAGAACCTACTCTATCTAGAAAATGAATTTATCACTGAATTATGTAATCTGATTATCTGATTGCATGAGTCTTTGAAAAATACCTTCCAGTGGCCTGTTTCAGGTGAGATAAATTTCAAATCAATATCCTAGGAATTTCTCTCTAGTTAGCTGTTATTATCTCCATGGTAGATTAACAGTATTGGGGATTGAAGCTAAGGCTTACACGTTGACATACCCTCAAAATATTTTTACATTTTGAGATAGGGTTTTGTTAAGTCACCTAACTTGGACTTATGTTTGCAATCCTCCTGCTTTAGTTCCCCAAATTCTGGGTTTATAGATATATGCCAACACACCTGTCTTCTTGTAATATTTTAACCTCCATTGCACTATGGGATACTGTTATGATTTGTCATTTGATGTACACTTAGAACATATATCTTGGCCTAGCTGCAGCTATTTTGTCCAATAAAGCTGAAACTATTGTTTTCTGCCCCTGAAGGTAGCTAAACAACACGAGTCACTGTCAAGTTAAAACTTTTGTAAGTGTGCTAAAAAGTTTTGTTACAGGCAGCTGTACTCAAAAGATGCCTGTGTACCATGGCCTTCAGCTATGTTTAGCTTAGGTTTTTGTAACTCTCATTTTTCACCCCATAAAAAAGACAACCTTTTTGTAATCAGCACCTCAGACTTTGGAGAGTACTCCCTTCAGAGCTATGGGTTTAAATGAGGTCTCTTTTTTCCCCTAATGCCCTGGATGCTGCTGACTCAAATTTCTTGCACAGCACCCCTAAAACCTCATGTTCTTATAGGTGGGGCTTTTGAGAGCTGGCTGGATCCTGGGTACATGATGCTGAATTAAATGTGTCATATTGAGATTAAGGGTTTATAGTACTGCATAAATCCATTAGTGGGCTTGAAATAATTCTGAGTGTGACTGAATGAATTTACTACAGACAGAAACCACACACTAGATGTGGGTGGAACCAAGCAATAGGCTTATGGCCTCCGTGTAGTATAAGGGGAAAGGTGAAAGGCGGGCTAGCTGTTTTATGTCTGCGCTGCCATGGACTGTCTCTCCTCTTCCATGACCGCCTAAGGCACCAGCTGCCTATGAATTGAAAATGCTACAAATTGTGAGCTTTCTTGCTTTAGTTTTGGGTGTCAGGTATTTTGTCTCAGAAATTAGACAAATATCTAAGGTAGATTTTTATTTTCATCTCTAGCCCTAATCCACTCTGACTGTAGCTCTTCCAGGATATTTTTGTGGTGTTTCTACTGGTGACATTTTAGTCAACATAACAAAAGGAGAGAAGACCTGGAGGGGAATGTAACCTGCTTGTCAGTCTCTCTGGAATCTCTGACCCACATGTTGGATTAGAGTGCCAAATATATCATCTTTCCTTAGAAATCTTCCAGAAAAGTTCCTTGGGCAGGACTTTCTGCTTGTCTGATTACAAAATGGTCTCCCAAAGTACCAAATCTAACAGAGCAAAGAACACCTTGAGCAATGTTTCCTGAAATCTGGTCAGTTAAGATCCATTGGGAATATATGAGTCCCCAAGATACTTCTAACAATTTTTCTACAGATAATGTCATTGCCCACTGGCAGTGAAGTAAATCCCGAGAATGATCAGTAGAGGGACTGACCGAAGAGTGACAGAAAACCCACAAATCAATGTCAAGTAAACATACTGGGACATGAGTTGAGCTTCCCTTAGACCATCTCTCCCACTGGGATTCTCTGATGTACTGTTTTTATTATAGACAGGGCATCCTCTACTGTTAATGTATAATTATAAATTGAAGAGGAGCAAGCCTTGATTCCCTTACCAACTTTCTTTCCTGAAACAGGAAGCCTTACCACATCCACTCAATAACATGGGGCAAGCCAAATGGAGCAGGAGAGGCCAGAATGAGCTGGCTAACTTGGCCAGCTCATAAATTTTCTGTGTCACCTGGTGACATAACTACATCTCTACAGCAGGGCCTGGTGAACACCCTCACCTTACTCCCACCCAAAGCCTAGCTAAGGACCAAAAGATCCATCTTTCTGTTAGTCCAGAAAAGGCACAGCTGGAAGTTCTTGAATAAACTTTTGGTGAGAAAGAAAAGAAACACATCTGGTCCAGAGTTCCCCTCAGCCTCACCACTTCTCCCATAAGCACTTGCACTGTAAGTCTCATTCTCTCATTTATTTTTGGGGAGCAGAACCCAATGCAGTGTCCGTGGTACACAAGTTATGCAATTTTTGGCAAACTTTTTTTTTTGGCTGAGAAAGGGAAAAAGAGAAATTTCAGAATAATGAGATCTTTTAGTTGTTGTTTTTTGCACCAGGAATTGAACTCAAGACCTTGTGCTTGTCAGGTAGGCACTGTATTGCTGAGCTATCTTCCTGGCCTGATATTTCAGAATAATGGAGACATGTATGAATTTAAATTTCTTTTGTTTGAGAATTTAAAGCGCATAAACGGCCTGTAGGAGCTTTTCTAATGAGTTGTATCTGAGAAGCAGAGGAGCCAAGGAACTGTGGTGGCAGTGTCCATTTAATCATCTAGGTCCCTTCCCATATCACCTGAGCAGCTGTTCTGACAGTTCTGACAGTTAGGCTTTCAGTTGGACAAAGTTCTGTGATTGGCTGGAAAGTCTCTTTGCCAACAGCTATCCCTAACAGTTGAGTAGACGTTGCCCTGAGTCTGAGACCGTGGGCCTGAGCTCCCAGGGAGGCCTGGGAATCCCAGCTCAAGCTTCTCCTTCCTTCAGCATCCCTGGTTTCTGAGCTCCTTCCTCAGTCATGTAGAGGCCAGAGGTCAGATCTATCTTAATAGGCCTGGCTACTTCTTTCGATGTTGTGCTCAGTGATGTACTGGTGTGCTCTGGACAGCAGAGATGACGGCATGAAGTGAGAAGTTCCTGAGAGTTAGGCACTCCTAGCTCCACAGAGAAAGGAGTGAGATATGTATGTGCGCATAGGGCAGTTTGAGATCAGTCTGTTCCAGTGTGAGCTACTTCACCTACCTTTATCCCTTCTGGATGAGAGGGTGCAGGGTAACCTGGAAGGGGCTCACTGGGCGCCAGAGATAGCACTATCCGGGATAAAAGTTTTAGTTAAACTTAGAGAAGCACCTCAGGCTAGATGACTGCACCCACCACTCCACAGCACCTGAGAATATAGGTCTGTTACAGGGAGGCCAAAGGATTGTACAGCATCTTAGACAAAGCCAAGTGCTGATAGAGGACAGGAAAACTGGAGATATCCAAGGCTCATCACCAGCACCTTCTCTTAGCTCACCCTGGTTGCCTGGACCCAGTGCTCCACCTGCACTGTCCCCATCCTTCATGCTGAGACCCCAGTGTGAGTGGTGGTCACACAGGTGGCCATATGATTATACAGTGCAGTGGTGGCCCAGTGGGCACCAACTGTTCTTTGCCCTTTTTGCTCCTCTAGATCCACATGGAGGCCAGCTCCTGTGGAGGAAGACAATGTCACTACAGCAGAATGTCACAAATGCAGCTAGAGCCCACCCTTTCACCTGATGGCAAGCAGGGTGACTGTGGTCTGACCTTGAGATCAGGCGTGCCAAGATGGAGACACTCCTGCACATAGCTGCATTTTTTTTTTCTGCCCAGTGATCAGGGCCAACCCAAGACCTAGCACTAATGTTAAAAATCAGTGGTGTTTTCTCCTGGCTCTCCTTACAAATCTTCAGCGATAGAAGACTTCTCAGTCCTGCTAATTCTGAGACATTGCTCTACTTCCAATCATGTCTGTCCTCTGCTTCTGTATCCACTTCAGTGGAAAATTTTCTGTGACACCTTTCATGAGGGAGCCTGGGGGAGTGTCTGCTGTGCAGTCTACTGTACTTCAAATGCCTACAAAGTGACAGGGCTGCCCGGGTCTCCTGGGATGATGACACATACTTCTACCTGCACCTCTGACAATACTCTCTTCTACCGTGTGAGCCGGGTCTCCACCCTATTAGTTGTTTGTGCAATCTTAGTTGACCTTCTTACTTTGTGAAACTGGTATCATCAGTTCTCTGTCTCCACTGGCTACATCAACTTGAGGATAGGTGTATCTTAGTAGCTACAAAACTAGTGCAGGTTACACAGTAGGCAAGATGTGGAACTTTGATTTGTCTCTGATCCATAGAATCTGGACAGGGAAAATGGCTGGGCTGATGTGATCAATTCCAGAGAATGGGCTGCCCTGTGCAGCCTACATTGGCCAGGTGATTTCCTTATCCATCCATGGTGACTTGGACCCCAGCATTTTTGGAAAGAACACCTTCTGCATGAAACCCTTATTCTCAGTCACAGAACAGAAGGGGAGTACAGTGAAGCTGGCTTGTGTTTCTCTCCGGTTTCTATTCCCCTGGTTCTGGCTCTGGCTATAGAGTGGGACCATCTTGCTCTGAGACATGAAACAGAAACTAGGAGAAGGAAGGCTCAGCAACATTTGTCACCTGCTAGTGACCTTCCAAGCACAGACAAGATGTCACCACACTTCTAGAAATTCTAAAGCCCAGCCAAAACCTCCAGGAAAATTTTCAGACTGTAGTGCCCATCACTGTCTGCTTCTGCTTGTTGGGTGCTGGATCTTCCAGCTGAGCAAGGAGAAGTTGTGAATGAGGTACCAGGTGTGCTCTAGGCAAGTTGCTCTGCATGTCAGCCCCTTTAATTCTGATCTGGGAATGTGCAGGGTGTAGTGCCATTCTAACCAGGTGTCCTAAATGGAAAAGTTGGTGCTGGGGAGACAGACATAAATGAGCAGCAGAGTCAGAGGCCTTGCCTCTCCTGCCACACGGCTATTCCAAGACACATTTGTGTGTACCTGAGTGTCTGGTCCTGCCTTTTTCTGTCTAGAGGACAGTCTTATTCTATTCCAAGACTTCTGTGATGGTTCTAGCAGTAGCCAACCTTGTCTAGCAAGACTAATTCATACACTAGGGGCTTCAGAATCCTATTCACCTTCATTCTAAAAGAGGCGGCCTCCAAAACACTTAGGACCAGGGTCCAATCAGTTTTGAGAGCAGGTTTGTGCATTACAACTCCATTCTATGTCCTCTGGTGCTGTGGGTTAAGATGAGTGGATTGAAGTGGAGGAGGATAAGCATAGCCAAGAACTGAAAACGGGGGAGCACTAGATCTCACCTCTCTGGTAGCAATTGTAAGATGTATGAATTCCACGCATCACTGGCTTCTGAACCCTTCCTCTGTATCGAAAGTGTGTTCACCCCATTATCCTGGCCTCTGTTGCCCTTGCTCAAAATAGGGAAAGATACTTCTAGGCCATTTTATTTTTTGGTACCAGGAATCAAACTCAGGACCTTGCACTTACCAGGCAGGCACTGCATTGCTAAGCTATCTCCCTGGCCCAGTGCATCTCTACTTGGAGGAAGCCAAGAAGGCATTATTACAATTAATATTCCTTAGAAGTGACTTGCCCATGAGTTCTGCTATGGATATGTGGCTCTACAAATAGAACTGGAGCCTGGAACTTGTGGTATGCTTTGTTCATTGAAATATACTGTGGATCTAAAGAGTAAGCACTGTGCAGAGAGATGCTTATCTCAGTCACTTTTCTGTCACTGCTGGGACAAGTACCTGACATCCAAAGTGAAGGAAGGAAAGGTTTATTGGGCTCACAGTTTGTGCAGGTTTTAGTCCCTATAAAGCTGGCTCCAGGGCAGACTGGAACATGGCAGAAGGCAGCTGTTCATGGCAGCAGAATACAGCAAGACAGCAAGAGCAAAATGGAGGAGGAGCGGCAGCCGTGTCTGTCTCCTTTGTGGCATTCTGGCCGTCCACTCCAGGCTGGGTGCAGAACGCACACCCATAATCTCAGTGGATTGTGAGATAATCACCAACTCTAGAAGTCAGCCCCATGCCTGCATGAGGCTTTGGGAGGACAACTAGACACAAACCATAACAATATTGAATGAATGAATGAATGAATGAATGAAGCACAGCCATAACCTTCCCAGACGTCTAAGTAGGCTTGGGACTCCAATTCCAGGGCACATAAACCCTGTGTGCATTTCAGGAAAAAACAGCAGCTGGAGAAGAACCCCAAATTTCCTTTAAATATTGAAAATTGTGCCTGCTTTCTTCTGTCTGTCTTACTAAACATAAATTTAACTATGGAATAGTGAAGTATGAGACAGAGATTTTCTTCAGTGGTGGCATATAGCAACACTAATATGAACCGGCTCAGCCTTCTTTCTAGGTACTTGGTTGGCATGCCCTTGGCCACTTAATCTCTACAAAACCCTGTGAGCTTTGTCCTCTCAGCACTTGACTTTTCACCGAAGCACACTGAGGCCCAGTGAGTTGCAGTGCAATTTCTAGAGCACAGTGTGTGGTAGGCTCCTTACTGTTCAGGAGATTAAGCCCATGGCCTCTCACTTGCTAATCATGTGTTGTAAAACCGAACTACAATAATTACTTAACTGCTGCATGCCTCAATTTCTTTTTTTTTTTAAGAATTTTAAATTTTATTTATTTATTTTTCTTGTTTCAGAACCTTTATTTGTTTATTCACTCATTTCATGGCCGGCTCAGCCTGCCCCAAAGGCAGGGCCGGCGCAGCACGTGGTGCCGGGGGTTGAACCGCGGTCCCTAAGCCACTCAAGATTTCCCAAGCAGGGGCTTTAGACCACAGAGCCATCCCGCTGGGCCCCTGTATGCCTCAATTTCATCTTGAAGATAGAAATACAATATGAGCATAGTGTACCTCAAAGGCTTCTTGTAACTAGTAAATGGCTTTACAGAAGGGAGGCAGTGAGTAATGGTTCCTGTCACATATTAATCTTTCAATTAATGGCAGGTGTTATTGTTACTGTTGTCACCATTATCTTCCAAATATTGCCTTTGATTGTAATATGTTAAGCAAAAAATCATACACTGAAATATTTGCAGATAATTTAGAATAAGTAAAAAACCCAAACTTTTGAATAAAATTACTTGGGTCTAAAGTTCTAAAACTGCATTCAAAAAGGTTACAAACATGAACAGAATGCTTAAAAAATATTATAAAACACCACCATAGTGCAGCTACTACAAATAAACATATGGATAGAGGAAATGAAACACAAATTAGATCAAGTTAACTGTCCATGATTTAATTTATTGATCATCTTTAGTTAAACTCTTGTCACTCATATTTTTATAAAGTCTTAAAGTTCCTCCTTGGATTCAATTTCATTTTTGGTATTGATTTTTCAACTTGAAATAGATTTAGACACCTTTCACATATTGAATTTTTTGAACAGTGTTAGCAGCAAACTTCATTCTGAATCTCGGGTCATTTTTCTAGTGAATGGCTGAGAAACGTTGAGCTATTGCTAAAATAAAAATACTAGTATTTGGGTGAGAGCATGGAATAAGTTCAATGTATTCTACAACTTACCAGAAGACTTGTGTGTTTTGTTTTTTTAATATTAACAGCAAAAACACACAAAAAAATTAACAGCAGCAAACCCATATGCCTTCATTCCTTTCTCATTGGAACAAAATAGGCCATAGCGACCATTTAAAGAAAGAGAGGTTCACTTCAGATCACAATTTGTGGAGGTTTCAGTCCATGGTGGGCTGGCTCCAAGGCAAGGTGACATGGCAGAGGAAAAACAGTTCCTGGCAGGCCGGCAGGAGGCAACCGGTAGCCAACTGTTCTTTCCCTGTATATTCCATTCATGCTGCAAGCCTAGTAGTTGGCACCACCCACATCCATGGTGAATCTTCCCATGATCCACTCTGGGAATTATGCTAAACCAATCAGTGGACTAATTCAATCGCCCTAAACCTATGATCTGTCTACCTCCCCAAAGCCCATCTTACGTGTGTAGAATAAATGACTTTTTGCAAAGGAAATGTGAATTAAAACAATTTCACATACACAGAAAATTTAAGGGAAAGGTGTTTTTGTAATACTTCACTTGTTTGATAGTTTTTAAGCCTTACAAGTGTATAAATGATAGCTAGTAAGCAAAAGTCACAACTTTCAGAAATAGAATTATAATAAAGCTCAAATGAAACATTGGTTAAATAAATGAAGCATATTTTATTAGTTCAAGTGTTACTGACAAAAACTTCAGCAGAGGGCCAGTGAAATGGTTCAGCGGTCTGAAGCACCTGCTTAGGAAAGCTTAGGCAACCACAGGGACTGTGGTTCGATCCCTGGCACCACATGCTCTGCCAGCCCCATCCCCAGGGCAGGCTGAGCCAGCCATAATTAAAAAAAAATCACCAGAGCTGTCATATTTTGAAAAATGAAGCTATATTATATATCACAGTAAACAGATGAACTGATCTCTTTCAGTGCCGTGGCAGTTACCACTGTGCCATACGTTAATGAGCACCTTAAATTTTGATTATGAAAGAAATGCTCCTTCATGGTTTTAGCTCTACTGTCTTCCTCAGTCATCAGGTGCTCCTTTCATTATATGCTTCTGTGTCTACAAACAGAGACATTACTTTTCATGAGGAGACTAACATAAACAAACATACTGTAGTGTCATAGCAATAACAGGTAACCTTTTTCTCTTTAAAATGCTTGCCTTTACACTGCGGAGATAAAGATGCCAGGTCCACAGACACTTAGGGCCAGTTTCAATACAGTTGTTTCTGTTTAAAAATCAGTACCCAGAGGATGGACAGAAATGGCCAAACCAATAGTGGTCACAACTGATAGTGTTTTAAGCCCAGTGAGTCAGGTCATCTAAGGAAAAACCACCGGATGGCTGAGGGTCTGAACACAGTACACGGCTTCACCAAACTGCTCCCTGGGCTGTGCTTCAAACTTGAGACCACTATGCACTTGACTCTTGGCATTTGTAGTTCGATGATCCAAACTCCCAGAGAGTGGGTAGGCCATCCTGAAACCTCATTTCTTGCTCTGGTGACTGAGAGGCCCAGGGGAACTTGCAACGCTCCTACCTACAGTCATCTCCTCTGAGGAATCCTGAGTGACTCAGACATGCTGGATAAGCCAATTCAGTTACTCCTTTCTGTGTTGACAGCCTTCTCTAACAAAACCTCCTCTGGACGCTAATCAGAGATTCTCTGCACCTATATGCAGAGAAGAAGCTACACAGCTAACTGTTGTTTAGAGCGTAGAAGTCCTGATGCCCCACTGGCAGAGTTATTCTGGAGACAGAAGTCACTTGTGGTTCACAAGGGAATACTCAGGAAGGCCCTGGCCATGGTCTTGGACAACCCTGAGATTGTGATAAAAGCTCACACTACTATTATTCCTCTTTCTTTCCTACACACAGGCCCAGAGCTTGTGAACAAGAGCTTGTGCCCATACCCATGCAGGGCAGGTCATCGGTGATGGTCCCTCCAAACCCTCATGAGGTGGGGCTCCCTGATGGATATCCTACACCTCCTAGAGGCAATCAGCCTTCCCAAGCAGACTGCTCTCATGCACTCTAAAAGCACCTCACAGACATATCCAAAGTCTTGGGAATCAAAAGGCTGACAGGGAAGTGGGAAGGATGCCCTGCAGAGCGCCACAAGGTCTTGGACTCATTCCCAGTTCCTGAAGGGACATAGTGGCCAGCCATAAAAATCTTACACAGGAAGTGGGCTTCAGTCTTCTGGAAAGGCAGAGAGAGCCAAACAGAACCTAAGCCAGCCTGATAATACTTTTCCAAGAGACACCTGAGTCCTGACTCCAATAGTAGCCAGGAGTGCTCGTGAAGGTTTCTAATAGGCCCAAAACTGGCCTAAATTTGAGCTCATTTGGGGTGTAATCATGGAAGCCATTTCTAGCCTCTGCTAATGTAGAAGACCCAGGGACCACAAGGCTCTTATGGTATCTCCTTAATCTGATCCAGGGGCTGGGGACATAGCTCAGTGATAGAGCTCTTGCCATGGGTCCTAACCCTAGTACCACAAAATAAGTAAATATAAATAACATCTTGGCCAAGTACAACCCACCATCCAAATGTATATGGCCAGCCTTTGGGCTGGACAACCACTGCTATCCATCTGGGAAACCAGGTGCTTGCAAATTCTCACAGAAAGGAGACATTTGCTGATCAATAAAGCCAAAATGGAAGCGTACCTCATCAGAGATCCTTGCCATGCCCACTGCAGTAAAGGTAGCATGGATGACTCAGCTCTCTAGGATCAAATCAGTCCCACTTCAACAGTCTGAAGAATAAGATTACCCGCTCTTCCTGTAAGCGGCCTGTGGTGTCCTGTGAAAATGGTTCGCTACTCTCTCGACCCAGAAAACCCCACAAAATCATGCAAATCAAGAGGCTCAAATCTTCGCGTTCATTTTAAGAATACACATGAAACTGCCCAGGCCATCAAGGGTATGCATATCCGAAAGGCCACCAAGTATCTGAAGGATGTCACATTAAAGAAGCAGTGTCGTTACAATGGTGGAGTTGGTAGGTCTGCCCAGGCCAAACAGTGGGGCTGGACACAGGGTCGGTGGCCCAAAAAGAGTGCTGAATTTTTGCTGCACATGCTTAAAAATGCAGAGAGTAATGCTGAACTTAAGGGTTTAGATGTAGATTCTCTGGTTATTGAACATATCCAGGTGAACAAAGCACCCAAGATGCGCCGCTGTACTTACAGAGCTCATGGTCGGATT
>PVJA010032028.1:0-24431 GCA_004027025.1 Myocastor coypus
GAGGAGGAGGAGGAAGAAAGACAAGCAGGACAATCTCCATGGTGAATACAGAGTGGCTTCCAGTATATGCTGCTAAGTGAAAAAGGCGTAGTCTACCACCCCTGACATACAGAAGGAAAGGAAGGACATCAGGAAATATCCAGGTATCCCCTTCTTTTGTGCAACAACAAGAAAGATAACACCCCCCCAAAAAAAAAAATAGTGATATTGCATTCGTGTGTGAGATAGGGTGGACAGGACCGGCTGGAAATGGAGATGCTTCCTTCAAAATGCCTTTTTTTACCCTTCTGTCTCTGAGATCATGTTTCATAGATCTAAAATAAAAATATTTTCAGTTAAAGACATAGAGGAAACCCAGAATGCCACACAAACAGTAATAAATGGAATGATCCGTGCTATAAATTGAGTAACCATAGCACAGAAGAGGAAGTGCTAACACAAAGGCCTAGAATTCAGGGTTAACCAAGTGTTCAGGAATCTGTATTTCTATAAAGAAAAAGAAAGACATCAAGGAGAAAAAACATCCCAGGGAGAAAGAATTCTGCTCGAAGTGGAATTCCAGCAGTGTGGAAGTGGTGAGGGAGACGCAGGATCACACTCGGCCAGCCGCGCACCGACCCATTGCCCTGGGCTGAGCTCTCGCGCCGATGCAGACTCAGAGCGCACGGCCAAAGGAGGAGGAGAAACAGGAAAGTGGCTCAGGTTGAACGTTTGCTTCCACAAGGTGCTCATTAACTACAAGGGCAAAGAAAACATAAGCGGCACCACCTTCACCAGTGATCAAAGCAAGCGTGCCCAGGAAAGATGTCAGGACCCCAGAGGAGGCGGCAGGAGGGCGCACGACCGCGCCCAAGTTCACTCTTCCATGTAACCGCGAACAATCAACAGACAAGGTGAAGGACTGTGGAAGGGTCTTCTATGAGGGAGATTCAGAGGCCAGGACACCCAGTGCTGTGTGGGGTAGGACTGGAAGGACATCAGAGGGACCTGGTAAAATTCACAGAGCTCGGTGTTAACGCTAACCCAAGGGAGCCGAGAAAGCTGCGCTCTGGTTATGTAAGCTGACGGCACCAGGGGAAGCTAGATGGCGCGCAGAAAAGAACTCCGCGCTGCTTTTGCAAATTTATCGTCAAGCTAAAATTATGCCAAACTAAAATAGTTTTAAAACACATTTATCAAGTTTCAGCCGCTAACTTGGATATCAGCTCTCTCCTCCAGCACAGGGGCTCCTCATCAGCACCGCCCAGCTCCCAGCAGCACCTGGTACACAGCTGGTGCCTCACAGCCACCAGGAGACCTCGTCAGCCTGCCGAAAGCTAGTGCCGGGCTCCAAGTCCTCAAAGACATTGGTCCGTCCTACTCCACTTTATCCTGTGAGCAAAACGTTTTGTTGCCTTCTTTGATAACAAATAAGGGCCAATTTTCAACACCATGTCGTAACATCTACACTGTGATCACAGAAGACGGTGTCTCATCTTTCCACATGCCGTTTTCTCTGCACATATACCATCATCTGTTGATTTTAAGGTGCACATTTTCTTCCATAGCTGAAGTCAAGGTGGATCTTCCACGTGTCATCACAGCTCAGGCAGCTACAGCTTTGCCTCTGTAGCACAACTCCGAAACCGTGGTGTGCTTTTCACACTGTCAGATTATTAGATGCACTGAATTATGGTAATGAGGAAGACATTTAAAAACTATTTTTGGAGCTCCACTTCCAGCATAACACACAACATGAGCTCTTCGGACCCACTCTCCGGTAAAACTGGGGACAATAATTAGGCAAAATCCCACTTAGTCCACCTGGAAACTGCCTAAGGGCAAACAGCAGAGGAAATCCATGCAAATTCATATGGGTATGCACACCGAGACTACTCCCCAGCGTACCGATTCTGAAGCAGTGTGGTAGACACCCCACACCACGCTCCTGTGGGCAAGGGTACAGGGCTCCCTGGCCGCCTACCTCCAGGCTGGGGACTTCACCCTGGAAGAGGCAGGGCTGCAGATTTTCTCACCTGCCTGCAGCTGCCGCCTATCAGGCTCATCTCCCAGGTGAGGGCAGTTGAGACAGCAGGTTTTCTTCTTTCCCCAGCCCCCAAGGGAACAAAGGCTGTACCCTGGGCGCAGCTCACACAGAATGCCAGGGCCCTGCCAGCTCTTCCCAAGTGCAAAGGCATTGGTTCTACATGTGGAAAGGCAGAAGTGGTACAGGAAGCCTTGCCCACGCAGTGCAGAGCTCCTGGAGCCGAGACTCGCTGAAGAAAGCCCGTCACCCTGCCCACACCCACCTCCAGGGCCCTGACTGGGCCTGGAGCTGTAACAGAGCTCATCTCTTCCCCCACAAACTGGAGTCTTTCCCCCACAAACTGGAGTCCCCCACAAACTGTGCTGTGCAACACAGCACAGGGAAGTTCAAGCCTAAGTCCTCTCACAAGGCAGAGGTCATCTGTAGTAAAGGGAATGGGACGAATTGGGAGTTGAGTGAAGGCCCCGATAGAGGAAGAGCTTGCTGCTCTGTAGGGCAGAAGAGGAGGCAGCAGCAGCCCTCAGAAACTGCTTCCTAAGGAAACACAATTTGATATGTCTGCACTTACATTCCAGGCACTACCATAAACAACACGTCAGCCTGCACACCAAAGAAAGCCCTACCCAACAATGACAGTGAGCGCCACACCAGTGTGCCTCCCCCGCGCCGCCCTGCAAGCCTAACATCAGGGCCTTCAATAGAACATCCAGCAAGTACTTAAGCAAGTAAGCAAGTAACAGTGACCTCCGAGGGTCCCAGGAGAGGGAGGAGCTGCTAAAATACACACTATGTAAAATGTCCAGTATTCAGCAAAAAAAAAAAAAAAGAACAAGATATATGAAAAACAGGGGGGGAAGTGGGGAATGGGAAACTGCTTGCAAGTATAATTGGATGGCAGATTTAAGCATACTGGGGTGGGTGGGGGGACTTACAGAACTAAAGAAAACAGGGCACGTGGTGCACGCATTGTAAGCCCAGCACTCTGGAAAGTGGAAGGATCATAAGGTCAAGCTCAACCTGAGTGATCTGGAAATTTAGCAAGAAGACCCTGTTTCAAGATAGAAAATGAAAAAAGGCCAGTGTTATGGCTCAGAGTAGAAGCTCTGAACTCAATCTCCAGTACTCCCAAAACACAAACAAAACCAAAAAGAGTGTATGATAAAGAGACAGAAGACAGCAATTTTAAGAAAAAAAAAACAAATGGGAATTAGAGAGCAGAAAAGTAAAGAAAGTTCACTCTAGAGCCAAAATTACCACAAAAATGGTAATTTTGTGTCACTCGACTGGGCTAAGGGATGCCTGATCACTGTTAACACATCGCTTCTGGGTGTGTCTGTGAGGCTGTTTCTGGAAGACAGAAGCACCTGAATTGCTGGACTGAGTAATGGAGGTATCCCTGAGCAGTGTGGGTGGCCATCACCCAACGTACTGAGGACTGAAGAGACCAAAAGGGATAGAGCAGCCCTGCTTCTCGCATCCTGCCCCCAGACACCACCTTTTGCTGGCTCCTGAGCCTTCAGACTTGAACGGGGACTTGCCCTTTTCACTACCCGGTCCTCAGGTATTTAGCCTCTATCAATTATGCACCAGGCTCTTCGCTCTCCTGCTTGTAGGTGGTGATCATGAACTTCGGGGCCACAGTGACAGGAGCCAGTTCCTGTGTCTCCTCACTATCTTTTCAATGGTGAATGTTCCCCACATGGTAAAGGTGGTGGTCCCCAGCCTGTGGCACTATTGGCAGCTAGTGATGCTTTAGGATGTGGATCCTGGCAAAAAGCAGTTAGTCCTTCGAGGGTGCCCTTGAAGGGACCTGCCCTGAGATACCAGGCCCATCTTGCCTGTGTTCTGGCCACATGAGTGAACAGGTCTTTTCTGCCATGTGTTTCCAAATTTAATGTAAAGTGGCACCATGTTCTCATACAGAATTTGGCCAACTGATTACTGACTGAACTTCTGAAACTTTGAGCTTCCCTTGGGAGCTGATCTCTCATGTTTTTTCACAAGGATAGAAAGCCTATAATATTCCAAAATGCACAGCCTCTTTCTCTGAAGAACCCTTACTAACTCAAGCTTGAACAATAGTTTTGGCAGAAGTACTAGCAAACTTGACAATAGATCAATAGAGGTTATGTAAGCTAAAAAGGAGGAAAAAGAATGATGAAAAACAAAGCCTCGTGAGCTGTGTGGGACAGCACCTGGCCCACCAAACTGGGTGGAGTGGGAATATCAGTGGGAAAAAGATTCAGAGAAATCAGGAGTATTTCCCAAATGTATTGAAAAACAATAACCTAGCTATCAAAGGAGCTCAAGAAACCCTAGGCAGGATAAACACAGAGACCCACAGACACACAGTGGTAAGAAACATAGTCACAAGAAAACCTCAAAAGCAACAAGAAAGAAATGATAAGTACTTGCAAAGTTCCTCACAAGGAGACCAAGAAAGATTAACAGCTGGCTTCTCCCACAGAAGCAGTAGGTGACAGGAGGCAGTGGGTGACACAAAGCACCTGAAACACTGTCAATGACCAAAACCTCTACTCCCAGGAAAGCTATCTTTCAAAGGTGAAGATGAAATAGAAACTTCCCAAAATAAAGCCTGAAAGAAGTTACTGCTAGCAGACCGTATAAGAAATATCATGAGGAATTTTTCCAAAAACTGAACACCACACAAAGGCCAAGCAGAGTGGTTATGCCAGTAATACCTGTTAGTCAGGAGGCTGAAACAGAAAGAGCACACGTCTGAGGCCAGCCTGAGTGACTTAGTGAGATCCTGTCTCAAAGTGAAATTTAAAAAGGGTGTAGCTCAGAGTGCCCTAGGCCCTAGATTCAATCCCTACCACACACACACACACAGCATGCAAGTAATTATGTAACTATAAGAAACAGTATAAATGTGAAATTTTTCTATTAGCTGATTTTTAAAATGTATAAATTTATATATACATATATAAACACACTGCAGGATTTATAACATAGAAATATATGAGTAATGTAATTGCCAATAACAGCACCAAAGGAGGTATGTGGAAACAAAACCATAACTGGCTAAAGAAATAATGACAGATGATAAAATCATAATTATAACAATACCTTGTAAGGTATATTGAGAAGGTTTTTTTTTTTTTTTTTTTTTTTTGGTTGGCTCAGGCCATCTTAATGGTGGGGCTGGGGATCAAACTACCATCCCCTGTGCCTGATAGCAATTCCCACACTGGTGCTTTAACCACTGAGCTAACCCAAAAGCCCCAATATCTTATAAGGTTTGTAATATGAATAGATGTAAATGGGGGAAAGGGAATAGAGCTGTATAGGAGTTAATATTTCTACATGTTAGAATGAAACAACTATAAATCTAAAGGTGATTCTTTTAAGCTTAGAAGATAAGAGAAAATCATTAATGAAATTAAAATGTTACATTAGTAAATCAATAAAAGCAGAACAAAGCAGTAAAGGATGAACAGAGCAACAAAAAAGATATGAGACAATACAAAGAATAAAAGCAGAAATACATCCAACTACATCAATAACAACATTAATTATGAATGGACAAACAGACAAAAGGCAGAGACTATCAGACTGGATTTAAAAAGCAGTGTCGAATTCTATGTTGTCCATAGGAAACATATTGTAACTCAAAGACATAAATATATTAAAGTAAAAGAATGTATAACGGCTCAGCCACTTTGGAAAACAGTCTGGAGGTTCCCCAATCAACTACACAGAGTGCCCAGATAACCCAGCAGTGCTACCCCTCAGTAAGACCCACGAGAAACGCAAACACACATCTACACAGAAGCACACCCCTGATAGTTACAGCAGCCCTGGTCATAATAGCCAAAAGGGAGAAACCATCCGAATGTCCAGGGGATAAGGATGGAGGCAACTATAGTGTACCCATTCAAAGGAAAGCCCTTCAGCTCTGTAAAGGACCAAAGAGCCAGCACAAACCATGGATCTTGGAAACTGAAGAGAAAGAAGCCACAAGGACCACACATGACACAACTGTACCTAGGCGGAAACCTGGAATGGGGAGCCCTACGGCACGGAAGAGCACACAGCCAGCAGGGGGCAGAGCAAGGGAGAGGCATGTGACAAACGACGCCAAGGGCACAGAGGCATTCTCCTGAGGTGAAGAAAATGACCTGACGCTACCTGCAGCGATGGACACGCTCACCTGGGAAGACACTGACACACACTGAGGTACACACTGCCAACGGCTGAGTGGTACAGCATGAAACCTATAGCTGGATCAAATTCATTTAAAGACTTTATAAAGTACATTTTTGTGCTGAAGAAATCATTCACTCACTAAATGCTTATTATATGTGTAAGAAGTACCAAGCGCTGGGTCCTGCACAGGATGGATGGTGCTGAACAGGTTCTGTGGGGTTCTGGACAGTGCCTGACCCAGGGAGGAGACCTCCCTCTAGTGAGCCAGAATCTGATCATTCCTGTCCCACACTCAACACCCACCTGCTGCTTTCACAACCTGCTGCTCCACATAACTAAAAGCTAGTCTCATTTTTACAGGGGAATCCTGAATGCACTGCTAACCTGGCACCCTGCTCTGAACCCCAGCTTTCCTGGCAGCTCATGGAATCCCCCTCTCAACCTAGCTTAGTCTCACGGTCCAGCTCTTATTCTTGCAAGTGGCAAATGAATGCCATGACACGTGGAGCTACACGTGGATGACCAGCTGAACCTTGAGACACCTCAGGACCCCAGGCACAGGCAGCACAAGCACCTCGGAATTGCAAAGCACACTCCACTCTTTCCTTGCAGCTGCACACACAGCTCCTGCCCCTGGAAGCAGAAGCATCCTCTACTCCGCCCATCCTGGATTCACATTAATCCTTCACATTTCACCTCCTCCTGGGAGCACCAGAAGAATCAGCAGTCTCCATCTCTGCTGCTGTGTGCAGTAGACCAGGAGGTAAAAGCACACACACTGCAATTAATAGGCCTAGTGAGGTAAAACTGCAGCCCTACATCTCAATGTGCAATCCCATTAAGCATCTTGGTCACTCCACCTTGATTTCTTCATCTGCAGGAAGCGGCACCACCTCCCAGTTATGAGCACTAAATGAGATAATGCACACAGTATGCTTAGGATGGGGCAAGCACACTTTGAGTGCCTCTGTCTCCTTCTAGCCGATGACATCGTATTTATCCACATGGATCTTTTTCCGACAGTCCCTCCTCAAAAGTAACAAGTTTCTTATTTCTTTTCATATCCATAGCATATAAGAAAGTATAGACACAGGATGGGTACGTGTGACGGACATCTGTGTAAGTGGATGAATAAAAAATGCAAACTATTGGTCCTAGTCACATACGCTAGCACGCGCCTACCTGTACTCTCAGAACTTTCAAAGGTTGAGGCAGGAAGAGTGCAAGTTTGAGCCCAACCTGGGCAACTTAGTGACTATGTGAGACACTATCTTAAAAGATAAAAAAGGGATTGGGGTGCAGCTTGATACAAACTCCCTAAGTTCAACCCCCTATATGAGGCAGGAGGATAGGAGGTAGATTAGCCCACTAATGTCAAATAAAAATAAAAGCACACAGTTTGTGGGTATTCTAGACTCGAATATCTACAATTAGGCTGCCTGAGAAAACCCAGGCTGACGGCCTGAACTATCTAGAAAGAATTCAAATGCCTACATGAATGAGAGCAAAATGGAACTGCACAAGAATGAAACAGGCTGGTGCGAGTCCCTGTGTGCACAAACCAGAACACAGGAAAACAGCAGGTGAAAAGAGTAGGTACAGAGGGCCTCGGGCTGTCCAAAGGGTGAGGATCAGAGAACCGGCCACTCTGCGCATGTCTAACACCACACAGTCAATCTTTACCTCCTCTGAATTAACTCTGAAGCCAAAGTCAGCTGAATAAGAAAAGTAATAATACTTCGAATGCCCAGGATTAATCAGATTAAGTCTCCAAGATCTGTTAAATAAGACATAATGAGAAAGATCTAGTTTTTCCATGATAATACTAAACTTCCTCAAAAGAAAAAAAAAAAACATATTTCTGTTATGGTCAATTCTTTTATTTCATAAGTAGATTTTTTCAGTGTATTTAGTACAGGGTCTACAGGGTCTTCCTACACAGGTTGGACTCATAGTGATCCTATTTTCAGCCTCCCAAGCACTGGGATTACAGGAGCCCTCAATGATGCCGTCTCAATTGCTATCTCAATGCACCCTGAGGAAAAGGCTGGCATGGCATGCTGGGGATCAAACCCTGGTCCCTGTGTCTGCCTAAGTAAGCACTTTAATTCACTGAGCTATCTGCTGGCCCCATAAGTAGATTTTTAACAGCAACCATTTGTTTAGTTTATGTCAGGGATGATCAATACATGATCAACAGCTTGATTAAGTAACTATTCAAGATTTCTCTGGCTAAGTCTTCTCATTTGGTACGAACAGAAATGATGTTTAAAGAGTATGTATTTCTACACAGAGACTTTCCCATTAGCAAAATTTTTACTTATCCCACCTGTCCCCCAGGTTACAGCCCAGTTCAAAGAGAGTGGGAAAAGAATATTATACTTGCTCACAGCACCAAGCGTATGTCTTGCCTTTACATCTGTTTATTTTATTGATTATCGCACCCAGGGCAGTCCCACAGAGCTACCTCCCCAGCCCTTTTCAATTTTTGGAGCTCAGTCCCACTAATCACCCAAAGTGTGCCAGAACGTTCTATTCTCTTGCCTCAGGCTCCCAGAGTGCTGGAATTACAGTCATGTATCACCACACTCAGCTTCACGTCTGCTCATTTTATGCCTAGAGATGCACATGTATGAAAAAATATATATGCATAAAATATATGTGCACACAGAGATATGTTACCTAACATACAGATCAAAAAACAAAATCAGGTCATGAACAATCTTTTGGGCTGCCTTCCTATGACTCAACACCATGAGGTCGGCAATGGCAGCTTCCAACAGCCCACAAGATAATCACTAGAACTTGAATCAATCAGATAAATATGCACACCACCTTCCTCTCCCCACTCTTCCTGCCACTCCTCAATTAAGGAAAAGAGGCAAAATGAATTTGCTCCTTACACTTTCTCCGAGAGAGAGAGAGAGAGAGAGAGAGAGAGAGAGAGAGAGAGAGAGAGAGAGATTTCCCTAACTATAATTCCAATTAATAAACAGATGACTTCCCATTGAAACACAGTTCAACAATCTAAACACACTGTGAAAAACTTCTTCCAATCAGAATTTCTCTTGGCCCCCTTGTAAAGACTTTTGCCAACAGAGAAATCAGTCAAGGCATGCAGTTTAAATCATTAACTACATAGCACCAAACATTAGCATAATTGGCATGTAAATTTCATGAAGGCACTGATTATGTCCTTTTAAGTGTTATACAACACCCAGCACAAGAAAGCTTATTAAACATTTATGATGATTAGTTTTAAAACGCCAAAGAAAAGTCTTTGTTATTCAACTTGGCTGTCAAGTGTAATATAAACCACTGATCAGTGCCTATTTCTCTGAGTGCAACTGTATGAAACTAAAAACAAATCAAATCAAACCCCATTGAAACAAGGAACTCTGTTCTGCCCAAGAGTATCATTTTGGTTTTTACATCAAAACAAACTGCCAGGAGAGAGAATGCAACAGGCAGGTTGCTAGGGTATTTAACCTAAGCACGTAGGCACTATTTGCCAAGCAAAAAGCCCCACCGCGCTCCATGCCAATCGCTGGATGTCTCCTTACCTTTCCCATTTTGCCAGGTCGTGTACCAGGATAAAGTAAGGAACGAAGTGAAAAATGCTAAAGCCGTGGCAACAGTCCCATTGCGGAGCCTCATCTCATTTCATCGTCCCACTGGTTCCGAGGTTTGCGGTGACGATCAAGGACTGCTATCTCTTTCGCCTGAAGTCCACGGAACCCAGTACTCCTCACTCTCAGACAATAAGTGCAATCAGTGTGACAGGTTCATTTCAGAGCTCCGCAGAAGGTGCCTAGCAGGAATCCGGCTCACAGTCGCTGCTCGGGATTGTCTCTGCAGGCTTCAAAGGCTGATGTCTCCACTGCTTCCCTCCTATGGGAGGAGAGCAGAGAAAAAAAAAAGCTTTCTCAGTAGTGCAAAGCACAGGCTTCTTCCTTTATTATTCACCATTATAAAGCAACTTGGAGCAGGACTAAACCGTAGCTATGAAGATTATCCCTATATCTAATTGCTCATTTAATACACTAGGATTATATGATTCTTCCCTGGGAGGAAAAAAAAAAGGCTTCAGATTTCATTTCCTCCTTGTTGGTGTTGTTTATAAAAAGAGAAGTGTTTCCCTTAAAGAGAGAAGTTGTGGGGCTCACAAATTCCAAGATGATAACTCTAATAATCATACAATGTTTCCTGAGTAACACTTGTTACTCACCCAAGTATTCTTACTGCAGAATGACAAGAACCATTTAACAAAACCAAAAGAAAAGTAAGTTGATGGACCACACTATACAAGAGTGAAGGAATCTGGTCCTGGATCCAGCTCTAGATATTACATGTGTGATTCCTGGGGTGTCCCTTTGCTTGAGGTCAAAGCTTTTCTATAAAATCAGAACACATCTGTCCTGTCTCCTTGTTTGCATGTCTTAGTTACTTTTCTCTCATTGCTGGGACAAAATGCCCAACACCCCAAATTAAAAAAGAAAAGGTTTATTTAGCTCATAGTTAGTGGAGGTTTCAGTCCATACTCAGCTGGCTCCAAGGCAGAGCGGCACATGGCAGAGGGCAGCCATTCAAGGCCCAGGAAACTATCAAAGAGCAAAGGAAAGGACAGTGGCCAGAGCAGCTAGCTAATTTCTCTCTCCTCCTTACACTGTGATGTAGATATCTGACCCAGGCAGGTGCAGCACCCACACCCACAATCCTAGCATAGGATCATTAGTTAATCAAAAACTCTAGACTGCATGAGGGTTTGGGGGGACAACTAAACACAAACCATAATAGTGTATAATCATAAATGATGAAAAGGTTAGCATCTTTATTGCTATTTATCATCATCATAAATGTGCTCCACTGGCTCAGTGATGAAGCCATTCCCAGGTGTACACTAGGCACACTGATGCATTTAGAAAATGGAGCTGCCTCGAGTGGTGGAGGACACTTGTAATCCCAGTGGTCTGGGAAACTGAAACAAAAAGATCTTGCGCTCCAGTCCCACCTGAGTGAATTAGTGAACCCTTGCATAAAAATATTAAAAAAAAAAAAAGGCCGAGGACGTAGCTGAGCATAAAGGCCCTACGTGCCATCTCCAGCACTCTAACAAAAGAAGCAATCCTGCCAGTCCTCTACCAGCCAAAACCCAGCACCAGGCATTGTTTCAACTCAGGAATTCTGGGAGGTCACCATCCAGCTAACCAAATGCTGAGCAAATGGAAAGACATGTAGACACCAGAAGTACTTAGCATCATGCTTAGCAATATTTTGTTCTCAATAAATATTAATGGTCAAAAATTAAAACAAATGTGGTGGGCCAGGTTCAGTCCACTGCACACGCCAGGGGTCTCATTACCTCGAGGCAGGTCTGGCAGAGAGAAATGTGTATCGATTCCTGGTGGCCTACAGGAGACCGCAAGCAGCTCTTGGCAATATACTAATGACACTCTAGTGGGATAAGTTAATGCAAGTCCAGAGCCACTAACAAGCCCAAGGGACAAGTGCCTCAGCGAAAAGCTGGCTGATGAAAGCAGCCCTGTGGAGGTGACTCAGACATTAGGGTAGCTTTAGCCACATCTCCACACTGACCAGGACCAGAAACCCCCCTGGTAACCAAAACATCACAGGGGCACAGTAATGAGAACAGTGAAGATGACAGCCACTGCAACTCGCTGAGTGCTCTGGCGTGCCAGGTCCATCATGCAGTTTAGACCTTCCCAGGCAATCCTATGAGGCCAGCATTATTAGTATCCTTTTACACACAAGGAAATTCAGCCAAACATAAAAGCTAACTTGTGTGACTCCAAGGTTCCAGGTCTTAGCCACCATCTTTGGCCTCTTAAATCCAGCCACCTGCTGAATACGCCTGCTAAGATATAACAGGTGGGCCTATTAAGATATAAGTGGCAAAACTCAGAGGAATTTTTAAAGTCTGACCATACAACTCTAGGGCCAGGGAGATAGCTCAGTGGAATATGTGCTTGCCTGGCAAGCACAAAGTTGTGAGTTTAATCCCCAGTACCACCAAAAAATAAATAAATAAATAAACAAACAAACAAACAAACATACAACTCTAAACAAATTTCTCACTTCCTGTAGCCCTTGGCTAATCCTCTGCCTCACCACTGGGACCCCCAACAAAGGCTGCCTGTTACCCTATTGGGCCAGCTGTTTTAATTTTCATTTCAGGAACTGTGAACTCCTACTACACTGCTCCTTCTTACTACCTGAGCACAAGGAGCACTGAAAAGGTCTTCACATAGTTAGCATTGCTAAGACCAAAGGTATTCATTCACCTTCTTTAGTTCAGATAACTTAGTAGCAAACATGCAGGTTTTTGCAATTTCATAATTAAAATGCTAGCCAGACACGATGGTACATGCCTATAATCTCAGCTGCTCAAAAGCTGAGGCAGGAGAATCCCAAATTCTTGTCTCAAAATTAAAAATAAATTCATTAAAATTTAAAAGACTAGGGTTATAGCTTCACAGCACTCTATGGAAGATTCAACAGATCTACCACCACCAAAAATGAAAACTTCACAGCAAAAAAAAAAAAATAAAATCATGTAATTTAAAATTCTGTTTAGTGTCTAATACACTGTCTTACATAAATAAACACCCCCAAACATCCTAACTATAAAAGACAGCCAGTGTGGCACATGCCTGTAATCCCAGCACTCTGGAAGGCTAGGGCAGGAAAATATTTAACTTCAAGCCCAGCCTAGGTAACACAGCAAGACCTTACCTCAAAACAAATTTAAAAAGGAGCTGGGGCTATAGCTCAGTCGGAAGGTCCTAGGTTCAATCCTAGCACCACAAAATATTTGAAATGTAAGGGATAACTTCATGAATATTATAATTTAGAATTTTAATCCTAGTGAGACATAAAAATGCTTGTTACTCTCACTTGTTATGTACTTAGCCATATTGTACTGAACTTTCCTTATTTTTTATTTTTTTAAGTTTGTTGTATTAAACATTCAGTTAACAGTGAGAAACAAAAGAAGGACAAAATCCTAAGGCATTTTAAAACAATTTTATAAAATACAAAAAAAGCCAGTATAACCTCAGTATAAATGCATACAGAAAACTAAAATGAACACTAAAATCAAATTCGACAATGATATACTATTTGCAATAGTATCACAAATACTAACCCAGGACGCCAGCAAACTATGTGTTGAAGATGATACTTACAATGAACTCTGTTAATAACATCTAATTTTTAACAAGAAAAATAGAGTACTTTATTCAGTAAGACTGTAATCACACCTTTTTAACAGGGGTTTCTAAACTAATGAAGCTTAACTGCACACCACAAGTGAGTAAAATCTCCAGATGAGCATCCAATCTGGGAGCTACGTGTTTTCAATCAGGAGGGATGGCTGACAGGCTGGCTTGTTGGACACAGCTGACCCACATTTGGGGGATGGGAAGTACTCGGAATTGAACTCAACCTCATGCTTGCCAGGCAGGCTCTGCACCTGCTGAGCTATAGCCCGACCTTCAGTACTCACACTTGTAAACACTCTAATCTGGCTCCTTAGAACTCTCCAAGACTTACCACTTAAGATATTTGCATCTTCAAACAACAAAAGACAATGATTAAGATTACTGGGCATTTCTCCATCCTCCTAAAGATGAGAGGGACACTGAACTCTAGAGCTCTGAATGAAAAATCTTTAACGTTAACAGATGCTATGTTCATGTATTTTAACATCCTTAGATTTTCTTATTGGGTACAAAACCTTCATTATTCCACAGTATTCTCCGAAATAGTGTGCTCCATGCCTTAGAACACTTCGCTGAACAATTGGCATATTGCTTAACCCGCATCCCAGACAAACAGGGTGTCTGAGGAATAGAAGGCTCCATCCATGATATCCACAACCAAAGAAAAGCATGACGTAAGACTATATAACTCCGTGCACAATTATGTTAAAATTCGTACTTCCCGCTTATAAAGTATTGATGTTTCTCTTCAATACAGTTTACACAATTTCATCGACTGGTGCATTTTTCGGATTGACATTTGCGATTTAACCCATTCACCATACTCTGGCAGTAAAACTATTTTTTGACAGTCAGTAAAAGAAGCATCCGACACATAAAGGCAAACCCTTTGATTATAAATTTAGAATCTACCTTCAAACCAACGGCTATTCTTTATCTTTTATCCACGGACTCACCCGACAGCCAAAGCACAGCTGCAAAACGTAAGGAAAGCTCCAAGAACATAAACTGTGCCTGCTTGGATTTGGCAACCGGGATGTAAGCAATGAATGGGCTCCAGAGAAAAAATGTTACAAGACATAAAAGCAAGCGGCGCGGCTGCTAGCTCCGGGACGCACTCCTTCCAGATGTCACCAGGCGCACCTAGCGGGATCGCCCAGCGGACCCAGCGAAGAGTCACATGCATAGCTTCCTCTGGGTGAGGGAAACTGAGGCCCAGAACGGAGCTAGGACAATTCCAGACTCCACCGATCCGGTCTCCACTCCGTAGGCAAACTCGCAGCCTCGGCTGCACAATCCGAGCCCTAGGCCAGAGCAGCACCCGTCCCACCTGCGCTGCGGGATTCACGAGCCCCTCGGCTCCGCCGCCCTGGAGATACACACTTCGCCCCACTTTCCTGCAAAGTGCGCGAGCCTGGAGAGCGCCGCGATCCCACAGGGAGAGTGCGGGGCTGTGGCTGGAGGGTCGTCTCGCCCCCAGCCTGGCCCGCACCAGAAGGAACCGCGCTCGGCGTGCGCGCTCCGGCCCGGCCCGGCCCGGCCCAGCCCGGCAAGGAGACTCCGTCACCAGCAGGTGGACTCCCGCAATCCCGCGCCGCAGCGCCCGCCGCCGGCGCCGCCCCTCGGTCCCGCGCCCCTCCGCGCAGCCGCCCTGCGCGCCCCCCACCCGGACCGCCGCGCGCCGCCGTTGTCCCGAGCCCCTCACCTGCAGCCAGCGACGAGCTCCTGCCGCGGCCGCGGGCGACGCTACTGTGGCCTCCAGCACGGCCGCCCCGCCCTCCCCGCCGAGGCCCCGCCCCCGCCCCGGCCCCGCCCGCGACCCCACCAGCCATTGGCTGTTACCGTCCACATGCCCCGCCCAACATGTCTCACCGCCTTTTCCAGTGGTCTACGCGCCTGTCATTTCGGGGCGTCTCAGTACAGCCTATATAAATTTCCCCACCTCATTTAATGTCACAGTGAGGTCCGAGTGGCGCTGCGGGATGCAGGCCTGGGCTGTCCCCTCTGCTACATCTGTCTTTAATCCTCCCTGGCTGCCAACAAAGGCCCGGGTGAGTCCTCGGCCTCCGCCTCGGCGCGCGGCCCTACCACCCCGGGCTGCCGCAGCCCGGGCCTCTTACCCCAGTGCTAGCGCAGTCCCGGTGCTGTCCTGCCTGGGCAGAAGTCCCGGGGACGAGTCCTGGCCTAACCCCGGAGTCGCCTCAAGGCCTGGCGAGCTCACCGACCTTGCCCAGCAATGGGAGTTGTTGCCCTCAACCTAGCAAGGAGGGGACTGAGTCTCAGGGACAATGGCTTAATAAGCGACTAGGAAGGACAAATATAAACAGGATTTAAATGCACGGTGTTTGTGTGGTATGTGCCTGATTTCTTCACTATGCCATGTTCTTCTGGTCCTTTCTCCTGGGTCCCGTTTCTTAATCTGTCACCGTTCCATAAAGTTTGAGGTTACTTTAGAATGAGAGGGCTAACTGCAGAAAGCCTGGGTAGGTTGCCTCTACGTCTCTTCATATCCATACCTGTGTATTTGCTATATGCCAAACACCAAGGTAAAATCTTAAATGCATAACGTCATATTCCAATCCTGTTTTGTATATGAGGAAACTGGAGCTCAGAGAGGTTGCACACAGCTGCTACGTGCTAGACCAGAGTTCAGACTTGACTGATCTCACCACTGGTACAAAAATCTTTACATCAACCCCGCAAGGTAATATTTACAGGGAACCAAAGGGCCAAACATCAAAGACAGCCTTGTTCCTGATAAGCTCTTGAGGTAATAAATGGATCCTTCTCAGAAAGCTACAGTTCAAACATTGGAAACACCAACACCATTAATCAGAATGCAGGTTTTTCCCTCAGACAAAATTCCTTCAGTGTTCTATCATTGCCTCAAATTATAATAATTAATAATCATCTATGACATACACAAGTTTTTCAGCTCTCCCATACTTTTCTTTTTTCTCTCTCTCTCCACGGCTGGTAAACTGGAAAGTGCCCAAAGAGACACGACACTCTGTTCCCTTGTCTCCCACTGATTTAGAGGGGTCAGACAGAAACATTTCTCCCCTGTGATCCTAACTTGAAAATGGCAACTATGCTACCCAGTGACAACTCTGCTCTCTACTTTGGCAGATTTGAAGCCAGGTTTCCTGTGCTCTTGGACAAAGGCATTGCCAGAGAGTACGCTGGCCACAGATCTCATGACAGATATAACCAATAAAGACTGAGGCCATTTCACAATACCATTTTGGATACACTGTTGGACATGTTATGTCTAAAATAGCTCCCAGAAGTAGATAATCCCAGGCCTTGCTATACAGGTCTCTTAGTGACAAACTGCTTCTTGCACATAAAGAAAACATTACCATTTGATGAAAGAGACAGATAGACAGAAAGACCTCTCAAGCTCTAAATGCCAGCCAGCACAAGTAGCTATTCTCCTTGTTTTACAGAGGAAAAAACAGAGACCCTGAGAAGTTAAGTCATTTGGAAGATATAAGCAGTAATCTGGGCAAATTGTACATTTGCATTGGAATATAAGTGCAGAATTCTAGACCCTTCCAGGACTCTAACACAATCTCTCTGCTCTCAGCTTGAGCAAAGGCAAATTATGTACTCCCTTTTACTTTCTCTCGTGGAGGAGGAAGTCAATGTGGTCACAGATGTAAGGAGAGATGTGAGGGGGAAGAAAAGCAGGGAAAGACGGGCTTCAGTTACAAACTCACCTGCTTATTCCCTTCCCCCTGGACTCTGGTTAGTGGAAAAATTCACAGAAATCAAAAATAAACATAAATGGGGCCAGGGATATAGCTCCGTGGCACAAGTACTCGACTAGCAAGTGCAAGGTTGTGAGTTTGAACCCTGGTCCCACAAAAAATAAAAAATAAAATAACATAAACATAAACAACACATCTGCCTGCTTTGGGGACCTTTGTGGTACTTTGCGGCCAATCAACTGGAAGTTTTCTAAGAAATCTTGTGTTACAGTTACATTGTGTCAAACCATTGGTTGTTGCTAAGGCAGGTGTGGATAATTCTGCAAGAGCACATGATCTTGAATTTTCCAACTACCTCTGTGATCACTGTTTAATTAACAATCGAAGACAGCCAATTCAGACCCTGCTGAGTTCCACTGAATCCTTTTGTAGGGTTTCCATGATGATTTACCACGTGTGGCAGTTTTCTTCTTGTCCATACTGATAGTTTTTCTTTTTGTCTTCTCTGGATCTTGATTTCACAGTGCCAGTGGGATTGTAGCCCACAGGTTCTGCTGTAACTTCACTGTTCTATAATACATCCCCAATGAAGCTGGTGCCTCTTCACAAATATTTTCACTCTCCCACAAATATTTCTGAGTGGCTGTGACTACAGAGGCAGCTGGTACCTCCCCATGAAGCGCACACACACATTAGTGGGAGACAGAGATAAGTAATTAAACCACAGGGCAGTGCCGCACAAGGCTGGGACAGCAGATAGGATGGGGCCATTAATCAGATTCTCTGGCAGCTTCCTGGAAGTGACATTTGAGCTAAAAACAGACTACACACAGGAAATGAATCTTTTCCTTTTATCTCTTCGATGGTAAGTACTTGGTTGTCAGCGATGCCATGCCTACATCAATCAGCTTCCAAGAAATGGAGCACAAGATCTCTGGTTCTCTTTAACCCCACCTCCCTCTGTGCATAAGCCATCAAACGCATTATTTATGAGTATTTATAGATGTGACTCAGGTGTCATGGTTACTCACTTAAGTGGAATCTTTCTTCATTGCATGAGTTTCAGAAGAATCACATCAGGAGTCTCACCCTTGCTTGCTCGCTCGCTTGCTCGCTTGCCTGTTTGGTCATGGTTGTTTAGAGCTGGAAGCCTTGCTAAGTTGTCTAGGCTGGCCTCAAACTTTCAGTCCACCTGCCTCACCTCTTGAGTAGCTCCAGTTAGTGATGTAGCACGTACACCATAACTCAGCTCCTTTTTGCTTGTTTCTCTTTGTCTGTTTGAGACTGAGTCTCAATATATAGTGTAGGCTAGCCTTGAATGCACTGTATAATGAGTCTGGCCTCGAACTTAAATCCTCTTGTCTGAGCCTCTGGAACCCTAGAGTTACAGGTAGGCAGGACTAAGCCTGGCTAGCTCCTGGCTTCTTCGTACAGTGTGTCAAGGTGGTACATTGCTAATTGCTAGGTAGTGCACCTTATTGTTTCTATCTAGAAACCATAGCAGACCTGAGACCAAGATGGAGCTATTAAGGACTATTAACCCTTTGTTAGCTATAGTGTTTCAGACTCAGCATAAACATGAGATCCAAGAAATTAACAAGACAGCCAGCCATCACATTTTACATGTAGGTATTGAGGTTTATCTAGACGAAGGACAGATGAAATAAGCAGAGATCTAAATTAGTTTTATTTTTAATTTTTCTTCTTCTTCTCCACACTTTCACTCATCAAAGATGCCTCTGAAACACACACCTCTCCTACTTCACACTCCCACATCAGGGCCAATGTATCTATCAGCTTATCCAGGTGAAAGCCAGATTACAGGGCCAGTAGGAATGGAATGTTAAGTCCCGTATAAGTGC
Source organism: Myocastor coypus (assembly GCA_004027025.1). Taxonomy (NCBI): domain Eukaryota; kingdom Metazoa; phylum Chordata; class Mammalia; order Rodentia; family Myocastoridae; genus Myocastor; species Myocastor coypus. The sequence continues at coordinate 19,013 of PVJA010032028.1, forward strand.
TATGGCCAGTGGTGTTTGCATATGTGTACCTGGCACCGTTTATTTTATTCCCCCAAGAAAACCCTAAAATAAAAGTGAATCAAACTATGTTGTTGGGAAAGGGTTATCTTCCTTGCATTGTTAAAAGTCTGCTGCCAACACAGTTTAAGAAGCTTGGAGGAACTGTTCTTCGCCTGTAAGTGACTTGGCCACACCAGTAAATCCAAATTCACTTGTTTTTATTATGTTTGATCTACACTCGGAAGACATGGTAAAAGAGAATTGTGTGCCAGAGAATTACAGAGCTTTGAAGATTTTTTTCTTTTTCTTTCTTTATGAAGTTGGTGCCTGTACAAGATGCTGGATCAACAGCCATGCATCTGAAATTTCCCTGTGTATGAAGCCAATTTCAGCAGTTCATCTGCAAATGCTCTATGTGTTGCAAATAGAATAAAAACCTTTATTCACCTGATGCGTCCTGGACCGTGACCATCAGTCCTGGAGCTATGGGCACGTGGACGATGAAGTGGATGCTACGTGTGCATGCCTCATGAGTTTCTCTTTTTTACCCCGTTTTAGGGCAACTAAACATTCTCAGTAAGTGCATCAGTCAGCATCCAGTTAGGAAAAGGAGGAGGGAGGAGAGAAGAGGGGGAATGAAGGAGAGGATGAGGAAGAAGGAGAAGAGGAAGATGGGTCGGAGGAGGGGGACAGAGGTGGAGAGAAAGAAGAGGCTCTTTTAGACATCTGGGCGTGGGAATGTCATACACAAGATTCATCGCAAAGGTTCAGGAAGAGCTGAAAACACACGATAAAGAAAGAAAGGAGCTGAGAAGCAAAGAGGAAGCAGGCTGGACCTCTAGGGACTAGCAGCTGCTAAGCGCCCTGGCTGGTGCCCCCCGGCTTGCGGGTGCACCCTAGGGAACCACTCTGTTGTTGCCAAGAGCCCACACAGCTGCAGGCAGGAACTGCCCCACCCCCACTGCTCTTGCAGCTACGGCCCACACCTGCAACAACTGCCACATGCGTATGGAGGGAGACAGGAGCAGGAAGCCCCGCTCCTTCCTTCGGCTTCTGTCCACAGCCCTCACAGCACTACCTCCTCCTTGCAGAACCTACTAGAAATCTGGTTGGTAAGGCAGCCAGGAATGCAGCCGGCCAACCCTGGCAGCACAGGGCAGGCTGTGGAAAGGCAGCCTGGGAGAAGCCAGAGGTGACTGGTAAACAACCAGCCGGGTGTCAGAGTAGAAAAACACACTCGGCATTCTTTCAAGCTAAACAAATAGATCTGTCATGGAAAGATGAGGGACTGGGGGCAGTAGCCAGGCCGTCTTCCAGCTCAAGTGCAACTCAAACTCACTCCAGAACACACCTCTCCCCTTCTCATCACTCCTCAGAGAGGCTACCTAGTGTCTCATGACAGCTGACGTGACAGTGTCACCTGTAGGGACCTATGGTGCTGTACAGAGACTTCGTGATGTGGCCAGCACTTTGAATGCCACAGAGGGACCCTCAGGACCTCCTGTTGCATGCCTGCCATGAGCTGACCTATTCTGTCTCTGCCACACAGTGGCACACACTCCTTACTGTCATCCCTTTTTTTTTTTTTTTTTTTTTTTTTTTGCCTTTTTGAGACCGGGTTTCACTATGCAGTTCAGGCTGGCCTTGAACTTACTTTTGTAGCCCAGGCTGGTCTCAAACTCTCACTGATCCTCCTGCCTCAGCCTCCCAAGTGCTGGGATTACAGGCGTGAGCCACTACTCCTGGCCTTGTCATCCCTTTTAGAGACAGTTAACATCCTTCGAGACCCAGCATGATGCCACCACCCCAGGAGACCCTCCTTCACCCCAAGCCTGGGAGACAGACCCATACCCAAGGCCCCTGCTCCTACCAGTGCATTTCTCGTACAATATCTCTCAGAGTTTCCAGGGTGGTGTGCTACACATACTGAAAGGAAGACAAGATGAAAGCACCCCAGAAGTGGTTCAGTGGGACTTAGGGGACTGGCACCCTCCAGACACCAGCAGCCCAGGGCGCCATGATAAACACAACCATTTTCTCTGCACTTTAATATGTGAAGAGGGCTGGGCAGCCCAGTGTGTTTATCTGATGATTCACCTGGCTCCTCCATTCAGCTGTTGTGCTGTCCAAGGGCAGGGACTGTTGGATTCATCAATGTCTCCTACACACTTGGAAGCCTTTCTACAAATGGTCACCTACAGAGCAAAACAGGAGTTTGTGGAAGGAGAAAGATTTGATCTGAGCCCTAAAGAGCAGAAGTAGGATTTGGACAGGCGGAGGGAAGAAGAAGACAAGCCTTACAAGAGAAGGAGCACATATATGCAGGGTCACAAAGGTCACAAAGGTCACAAAGAGAGTAGCTCCTCCCTAGTGTTCCAGGCTCCTAGGCAAGATGGCCTGGCCAAGATGGTGGATGTGAACAGAGGCATCACAGGAAAGATGGCAGGCCACAGATGCCATGCAGGAAAGTTTGTATCTCAGCCTTGAATAAGAGGACACCACTGAAGATTTCTGAACAGGGAAGCAGCATTACAACAAAAGCATGCAACGGTGAATATTTTAACATGAAGTACTATACAGGATAAAAAATTATAAGGGCATAAAAATATCCAGATGTGAATATTTCAACATAAAATATATAGGGGGCCAGTGAGATAGCTCAGTGGTCTAAAGTGCCTGCTTATGCAAGCTTAGGCAACTGCAGGGACCATAGTTCAATCCCCAGCACCACATGTTGTCCCAGCTCCACCCTAGGGCAGGCTGAGCCAACCATAATTAAAGAAAAAAAAAAAAAAAAGCCTATTTTAGGGACTGGGGAGATAGCTCTGTGGCACAAGTGCCTGCCTGGCAAGTGCAAGGCCATGAGTTTGAACCACGGTCCCACAAAAAAAAAAAAAAAAAATCATTTTGGGGCTGGGGAGATAGCTCAGTAGAACAAGTGCTTACCTGACAAATACAAGGACTGAGTTCAATCCCTGGTTCTGGAAAAAAAAAAAAAAATATATATATATATATATATATATATATATATATATATATATATATGAGAAAGGACAAATTTCATACAAAAAGTCCTATGGCATTGACCACAGTTACAGTTGCTATAATATTTTCACCAGAATTTCTATTTATTTAAGAGTCATGTAGAGGTCATCAAAAAAATTTTACAAGCATCTACACCATGTCTGATCAATGTATCTCTGCTAAAAGCACTAATAAATATTTGCTCACTGTTCTGGTTTTGCCTTCTAAGTTAAACTTTGAAATGGCACAGGATTAAAACACTTAAAGTAAGATAAAGGAGAAAGAGGTCTCTTTAGGACAAGACTATGTTCTAATATTTATGCCTCAGAGGCAATTGAAGGTGACACATCACTTCTGAAGGGAGCCATAGTGAAAACTAAGGCATCTCTTCAGAGAAAGAATCTTCTAGAATTATGAATATTCCATTTAATAGGCTACTTTAAGCCCATATCTGTATAAGAAGTCTAGGATGATACAGTATCAGAAATCAAGAATGTTCTTCAAAAATAAAATATTAGAAGTATAAACAAAATCTTCCAAGATAACAATGCATGGTCAACCTACTTTTTAAAAGTTTTTTTTTTTTTTTTTTTTTTTTTGTGGGACCAGGGTTCGAACTCACGACCTTGCACTTGCCCAGCAGGCACTTGTACCTCGGAGCTATCTCCCCAGCCCCTAAAAAGTTTTTTAAAAAGATTTCTTGATAGCAGTTTGTTCAACATATTTAACAAATGCTCATTGAAGATAGGCATCAGGACTGGGGAGATGGCTCAGCAGCAGTATCACCGGCCTGGCAAGCACAAGGTCCCAAGTTCAATCCCTGGTACAGTAAAATAAAAAGAGTAAGTAGATGAGCATCAGGAGAGTGACCTGCCTCAGGCTCCATATGGAAATAGGATGGAAGAGCCATGTTCAGATGCCACTCTGAAGGTGACAGGCCATCAATAAGTCCTTCCCATATTATAGGGCATAAGAACCATTTTAAGAGAGGTGTGCAGGACCTGAACACAGTTGAACACAACCCTGAGGCCTCTGTCCACAAGAACCTGAGCCTTGCACCAGCTGGGGTCCTGCCCTATGTGGGGCACAGCTATCTTCTGGCAGCTTACTCCAATTTCCTAAGTGGACTTACTACACCAGTACAATAGTCACTCCATCCTTTCATCACCAAGAACAACTTTGTTCCTGCTGCTTTCCTCCTATAGTCTCCATTATCTGAAGTGTTCATGTACCAGAGGAGCAGATTTATTGACTGTCATTTTCCTGTTATTCATCAGTGTACACAGACACACACAGTCGGATAGTCAAGAGTTCTCTTTGTGAGCACAGCACGGTTATCCACAAGAGAATGATGCAAAGCCCTAACACTTGCATGCTTCTCCACAGGGAGGATATCAGCTGACCTGCGACCTGTAGAACTCAACAGCTTTCACTTCTGATGGCTTTTGAGATAGAGTCACATAGTCTCATTCATTGCTTGAGCAAAAGCATGACAGAGGGTAGAAGAGGCAGAGGGAGAAGGGGAGAAGCTCGGGAGAGCTGCAGGCAGAGTGACAAGTGGGGGTGGCAGATGTGAGCCAAAGCATGGAGAAGCAGAGGACACAGGGAAGCAGCCGCGGAGCCCTTGCTGGAACAGAGCCACCGTGGGCCGCTTTCTGCCACAGGACAGGGTTAGCTGGACCTGAATTTATCCAGACATGGCTGCTTGGATTCCTGCACTTCTCAAGATTCAGCCCGGCAGGATGGCTCAGCGGTCTAAAGCGCCTGTTTAGGAAAGCTTAGGGGGCTGCAGGGACCGCGGTCCGATCCCCGGCACCACATGCTGTGCCAGCCCTGCCCTGACGGGAGGCTGAGCCGCCATAAAAATAAAATTAACAAACAAACAGAAGTTCTGAAACAAGAAAAAAAAAAAAGATTCAGCACCACAGAAAATATTATTTACAAGCTAAGTCAAAGATATTTGATACTCAGAAAGCCAGTGATGATAAGCCCAGTACCTATGTTATAGAGTAATAGTATCACAAAGCTTTTCTGCTGGAGGGTTAAGAATAAGTTAACAGACCGAAAATTGGAGAAAAAGAAGGGCTATAAGGATAGCCAATATTTTGGCCCTAGCCCTTCAAGGTCAATAAAGACCCAGGATATAAGAGAACCTGTGCTATAATATCCTATAACTCAGAGGTGTCCCAAATTTCTTGGTCAAGGAGATTATGGGACCTCAGAGGAAAGGGATGAATGAACTGCAGTGCGTCTAAGGAGAGTCACCCAGAGAAAAACATTCTCTCAGGCTTTCACAGAAAGCAAAATGGCCAAGCAATGGCTGTGACTCGTCCCGAAGGCTGACACTAACAACAGTTCTACAAAGTACTGTCTATGGTCTCAAACTTAATCCTGA